>JAGFPH010001730.1:8030-21860 GCA_018207615.1 Philaenus spumarius
CGAGTAGCCCACTCTGAGATAAATAGCGAAGAGCCCATTCGTAATAGAAGGTTAACTATTTGGATCTAGATAAACAAAAATTGCAACATTAGTTTTGATACAAAAGTGTATTTTTGTGGGTAATATCCGTCTCATTTAAAGATTAAAAAAGCCACAATCTCATAAAATACATTATATTAACAAGACAAAACGTACAAACCAAATTTGATAAACATAATTGGAAAAACATAAGCTAGCTTCAACCTAAATTACTCGAAAACCGTAAGTTTTAACAAAAAATGCCAAGATACCTTTTTTGTAGCCCTTTTGATTCCATTTCGGATGGTTTAACGTTCAAAACAATCGGATGAAGGATAATTAATTGTTAAGTTATGTGTAATAATTGGTTTGTTCAACTAGGCCAACACAGTGAACATAGCAATATTGTATGTACATTTGCTGTTATAGCTTTAATTAATTAATTTGTTTTATGTGCGGAAATAAATGGTGATAATGTTTTTTGCGCCTAAACTTTGTTCTAATTCTTGTTTTTTCAGTTCGTAACTGTATTTTAAATATATACAAAAGTTACAAATAACAAATCCAGAGTCTCTACATTTCATGGATATTTAGAGCAAAATATTTTATCATAGGTTTCGTTCTGTATGACTGAAATTTCTAGTAAAAAATCTAGCTGATTCGAAAATAAAATTATCGATTATACTTAAGATATTAATAAGTCAGTAAAAAAAAATTTACTAGTTATAGGGATTGAATTTTGAAAACCCCTTTAGGCTATTTTCTGTTTTAAAATGGTTAACATATTTTTATTATAATTTAGCCGTTCATATTTCAATTAATAATAAAAAATCAGCTCATATTTTGAATTACCACATTCTGGGATTGATTTGAATATGTCGTGAAACAGACTTCCTACAAAATAAAGTTAATATCTTACCGAACCTAAGAGGTAGAGACAAATATGTGAAACAAATAATGATATTTCCACTCCACTAGGGTGTTAAAAAAATGCAAATATAACCTATTGTTGGTAGACTCCGAGAAATGTATTAGTCAGGGTTTCAAACAAAAAAGAAAGTGAATTTTGAAGTAACAAACAAACCAAAAAACTAATTTATTAATTTATATGTTAGTGTACATTTCCTTTATAAATCGGTAAAATAAAGTAAAAATTTAAAACTTTAATAAGGGACTCATTTGTTACTTTTCTACCGCAAACAACGTAATAACTTCATCTGTTTAAACTTTTGGTTTTTGTAGGCTGCAATTTTTCATTGATTATAATCTTAGTGTAGATTTACTAAAGAAGTAAATGATAATTTAATGCAAATTTTATTTGCATTATTATTATTATTATGATTTATTACTTTGTATTTTAACTTCTTTACTTTATGCCAGTTGGACTAATGGAAGCAATGTAAGCTGAGGTCAATACGTATTGATACGCAACATGTTTCGGAGTTTCTTATTACTGCAGCAGGTTGGACTAACACCTTCAACCACTACGCCTCCCTGCCCCCCTCCATACTGTGTAATCATAGAGGATAACAGTATGCAATGGCATTAAAAGGCAAGGATGGAAACACCTAACCGAATACTTGTTTCATGATTCATTTGTTACATACTATTTACAATATTTGTCTACAACGCTTAGTTTTGAAAGTAGTTTAGATGTGGAAAACAATATTTAATAAACAAGTTTATTTAATAAACAAAAAGTTAAACAAAAGTTAACTTAAGAATATTAATTTATTGACACTTAACAGGAAACAATAAACTAAATTATTTCAAAAAAATATTACAATATAATATGTCACGTTAATTGATTTAAAATGACAAAAATATAACTTACTGCATGTCTTTTATGCATTTTAAAACTCAAACGTAACTTTTTCAAGAAATGTATTTTTAATATGTATATTTTGTTGATTATTATAAACCAAAAGGTAAACATAAAATAATACTTCTTTATTATATAACCGCACACCCTATTTATATTGTTCATAATATATTTATATTATTCAGTGCAATAATACTTCCATTGGGTTGTATTAATTTATACTTTATATTACAGAAAATAATTTGCCCAAATAAATCTTAAAAAAAAAAAAATGATTGTACTACTATCTGTTCCAAGTTTGCTAATTAGCAGGAAATAGTATTTTAATGTTAATTTAAGTATTTTAATGTTTTTTCATGGAAATAAAATATGGCTTATTTTGGTTTTTGAATTTATCTAACAACAATCGTTTTTTTACTTCCCATTATTTAGTTCAGAGATTTGCATTGTTTATTTCCTTTATAAGATCATTAAATATCATTAAATATTACTATTTAAGATATTTCATCAGATTTTGTTTGTATTTGTAAGTGGTCCTGAAATCTGTAAAATAATTGTGTGAAATATATTATTTATTAAAATTATTATTATTAAATATATAAGCTCACACTACTAACAAAACGACTACTATTAACACAATTTTAAAATTAAAATTGAGAACTTGAAGATTGTTTAGCTAGTTGTAACTCATGTTCGTAAAATACGAATCTAATTCGTTTTAAAATTTAACATTGAAATATTCTTTTGTTTAATAATATTTAACTTTAACCTGTTTCCATTAATTATGGAAGTGGCTTGAATATAGTAAAATGGTATTGCATTTTTTTTAAACAATTCGTTTTAATTTACGTGGCTTCGTATATTAATTTTCTTTATAATTAAACAAGGAGTACGAAATTTAAAACAAATAATAACTAACATTCTGTTCATTGCACTAAAATAATTTCTGAAATGTTTTGATGTGTTGAAATCCGAACTAATCAAAGGGATCAGTGATTACTCCCTAGAATTCAATAACAGAAAAATACAATCTGCCCATTGAGCATATAATGCTACTATAACGAAGCTATAATACTGTAACAAAGAATTTTCTGCTCTAACAGGCATATCGAAGTTTATTTTCACTCCTATTAAAGATGATAGCTTAGAGAGACCTTTATGTTGGGAACCAAAGTAAATATTTCCTTTTACTCAACAGATATTTTTGTACATATTAAGGGTACATGTACCTTTAACTAACTAAACTAAAACATTTAATTATTTAAAGATTAAGAAATAGCTACAGCGTTGAACCTGGCTTTAACTTCATGTAATTAAAATAAGGTTCATAATTTGATTAATTGTATAAATAAAACATTAATTTAATTAAGAATTTTAGTAATAACTCATCAAAATAAAATAATTTTCCTACTCAATAAGAAACAATTACATGCCGTTTAAACCTATTTGTTAATGAGAAAGAATTACTGTTCACAAAACAAGCTTGCTTTTAAAGTTGACATCACTACATGTATTTGTAAAGTATGTACGGCTCGGGTGAAATGATTAAGTTGTCACTTATGTAGCCCGAAAAATGGAGGTCATTGAATTGGCGTAGATGGGGGAAACACTGGAGAAAGTACATTCTTGTAGAAACATCAAACTCTGTTTCCCATTTTAAGATTAAAAATTTCGAAATACTGTCAACTTGAATATGTATATAAATATATACAATTTTAGTGCTGAAGTATTGGAACAGTCATTTTAATACAGATTCAAAATATTTTGCTGAACTAAATAAGGAAATGAATTAATACTCGTAATATAATTTCCTATCAGTGTATGCAGTACCACGAGACAGTTTCAGTTTGAATTGCAGAACAGTACTGGCTACTTATTGAGATGGATGTAATTGTTTGATATAATTACGTTAGTTGAGTGTTGCATCAGAATCAATATATGTTTTTTAAACAATGTCAGAGATATATTAGTAACTTACAATATCCCAAAAACGTATAATAATCATAAAACTAATTAATTCTAGCAATTAATTTGTATTAGAAATCTTTAGTCTGGACACAGCTATTGTTTAATCATGATACAACATATTAATATGTTGTGTAAAAACAGTTGGCAAAACAGATGTAAAAAATACTCGTGGAGAGTTTTAAGCTACCGTACTCTTCACAAAGAAATGGCAAAATAACAAAATTACATTGGAAAGGGTGAAATTCGAAACAAATCTTGTAGCACACATTCATAAAATTATAGACGAAGTCTAGAAATTGGAATACCTGTTCTTCTTAAAGAAGCCGGTGGAGGATTAACACCTAAAAGCTCTTCAACATAGCTAAGTATATTTTGACTTAAAACACTTACGTTAAATACAGAAGTCAGTTATCAAACAAAAATATTTTAAATCAAGTTTTAAAAAAATAATATACAATAATTCATTCATCAAATTACGGGAGGCCACAACAAAACCGGAGATCATTCCAAGAACCTCAAGGAACCGAGGATAGGATAAATTGTGTAGTGAAAGATAAATCAATAAAATGAAATCAATACTTTTAACAAAGTGCATGTTTAAAGCCAAATTAAAGTGAGTGTGAAGTAGGGAGACTTAAAATAGTAGTATAAGTCAATTATAAATCTTATAATTTTATGTTAAGTCAGATCTCGAGGTTTAGCAATTAAAGAAGTCGAAATCATATCCAGATATTAATGTAATAAATATAATAAAATAAAATCACAATTTAAAATCAAGACAATTTAAAGACATAATTTGGTTGGGGCTTCGTTATATACTAATAGCAGCCAAAGGGTTTAACTGAAACACCTATTAACCTCCAGGTTCAATTAAATTGGTTACTCAGCTCATTCAATAAGGCTTTAGAATAAAGAATAATTATAGAAACTAAAACGTCTTAATTTAAAATATTTATGACGTAATGCAATTAACTAGCTTTAATAAATAATATAATAAGCTTTACATAATACATGTAAATTAAATATTGAGGAGACTGAATAGTAGTTAATAAGTACAGTCGTCTTTAGAAACATTATACTTTACATTTGATAATAATTTATGCATTATAGTGTAGTTGGCTTACAAAATTCATTGTAACTTATTTAGTAAAATTTACAGAAAGATTTAATTATAAAATTGAATGTTGAGAAACTGTATATTAAATTATTTGTGCAGTTTCTGGAGTAAAATGTTCATGTCAAAGTAGTACTACGTAAATTCAACCTTTGGAAGTAAATTCAATTAAAATATTAAATGTTATATAATTTGGAAAATTTTTACCTATCGAGTTAATGATATGTCATGTAAACACATGATATGTTACATAATTCAACACTTCAGAGCTAATCTATGGGTAAAGATTGTGGCGTTAGTTTTTGTTCCTCCGTTTAAGGGTTACACATGCTTGTTATACTATGGTAATAGCTTCAATGGTAGTATACAGTATGGGTTTTGTTTTATGTTCAGTGATTTTGAAGATGTGTTGTAGTTGTCTTAACCTTCTTTACAAGGGGGGCCAAAATAATAATTACTTGCAGAAAAAAAAATACATAATCTTCTTAAACATTTCTGTGATACTTATCTATCAGCCGAAAGATCAGCTTCTGAAATTGAATACATTGATAGCCACCTATCCTGACTGGCATACTACTGATATAGACCAAGGAGCAACTGAGTTTGAGTTTGCTTACAGAATCAGCCGATTTCAATAACAATATATTAATTGGTCCTGATAAATATCTTATGGAATATCTCCACTGCTGTCCACGCTCGAACTACCAATATTTTTTTAAACTTTCTTTCCTTGATGACCCAGTATTGCAAAACAAGCAAATACGCCTTAAGAGGTTTGACGTTTTTTTGATTGATGACAAACGTATTGTATGACAAACTAAAATAGTAAAATTTTGAAACAATAATATTACCGAAAAGTCTACGAGGTATGCCGAAAGTTAGTTGAACTGACAATATGTGGATTAGAAATTAATGGATTAGCTACTTTAAAAACTAGTAATTATTTGTATAATGGTTTTGTAAACCTTTAGAAGGGTCAAATTTTGAAAAACCACTACTACCAACCTTTATGGCTTTATCTTTAGTTGTGCCAATCGATAACAGGAGTGGCAAGTTGCTTATATCAGTGGTTCCCTCATTCATTTTGCTTTGGAAGGAAGGAAAATACATTAGTTCTGGGTTTTTATTTACTGTAAACAAAACAATTGTGTGTAATATTGTAAGAAAAATCAAGAATGTTTTGATATCATACATGTACCGTGCAAATGCATCCTGGATAGTTAACAAAAGCAACACTTTGTTATTTCATTATTCAAGAAACTCACCGAAGAATCGTAATGCTGAGATACCGAACTCTCAAAATGAAATTCGATACATCATCTGAAAATTAATTGAAACTGAGCTAAAGCAGCAGAAAGAGGAAAAGGCGTCACATCTGCCTAAGAAACAAAGGACAACAAATATTTCACTTATACTCAAAGTGTTGTGATTGTGTTCGCAAAACTATAGTAGCTACTAGCTAGTTATTTGCCTGTAATTAATCTCCTATTTTGTATGAAGATAATATTGTATATGTTTAGATCAAGCACCTCTTCCAGTTGTTCTATGGTATAAATTTTGACACAGAACTAAAATTTATAAATTTTGCGTTAAGATCAACTCTAAGCGTTTTCCACCTAGCTTATTGGATTTTTGATTTTTATTATTCGAACACAGCAAACACACATATATTATTCCAATTTTGTTCTATATTTATAAAAATATTGTTTCTGTTAGTTTGATTAGAACTGATTTCCTTACTGAAAGTATTTCCATTTGAATATACAGTTTAGATATTAGAAGGTAAAACTTGTTTGTACAGTTTTTCCTAAAAAGTAGATGACTTTAAAAAATGAATTAATGCATAACTGTTTTATACGTATTGTTCGTGTATATTTCCTTTTATTTATCCATGCGTGTGTAGACCATTGCTGTTTAGAATATGTTTGCTTGGTAACATCTGAGTTACATTTTCAGTTGCCAAATCTCTGGTGTATGAACTCATTAACAACACACATAACTTTTACAATAAAATTATTATAATTTTTTTGTTTTTAATTATAATTTGAAGTATATATATTTAATGAGCTACATTCCATGCAATTACTTACCGTAAATTTATATAGATGACATCTTTCTATACAAATGATATTTTGTTTAATGGTGTTTGAATACATAATTTAAAAACTTTATATTTGGAAATATACCAAAGTAAATGTTAACTTAAAACAAAAGTAATTCCAAGAAATAATGTATTCAAGCAATTTCTACGTGCCAATAACTTTTCTTTTCATTCTTTCTTGAACAAGGTATTGACTTTATTACGTAAACATAACTTTTACCGACATTGCGAATATATTAATAATCAAACTTTTCTTTCAATAATATATAAGTAGTCCAGTCAAATCGTCTCCGAGGTGTCTATTTCAGGAAAAAATATAAAAGTTTTTTTTTCTCACTCGTTCTAAATGTTTTTTGGAATGCTGAATCCGGATTTCAACGTTGATACTTCCCACGGATATGGCTTCACAACGAAAATCGCAAAAACTTAAAATTTTTTGATTTTTTTGAAGTTTTAAAAAGTCATAAAACTAAGCACTTTACGAGCTAGACCATCCTAAACAAAAATAAAGTAAATTAAATTTCCTACAAAAAACACCTCTCAAATGTATATTTTGGTTGAACGGTCCGGCCACTGAAAAAGGGCCAACATTTTCTACTTTGTAACTTCTCGCTTGTAACTTAAAAACTACGCT
Source organism: Philaenus spumarius (assembly GCA_018207615.1). Taxonomy (NCBI): domain Eukaryota; kingdom Metazoa; phylum Arthropoda; class Insecta; order Hemiptera; family Aphrophoridae; genus Philaenus; species Philaenus spumarius. Next base: position 15,688 of record JAGFPH010001730.1, read on the forward strand.
TGTAATTACACGAAAGCTTGCATTTCACTAAAACTGCATTAAATCCACTACAAATTGCACACCTTAATCACTTATTTTGGAAAAATCGTGTAGCCTTTAGAGCGTTTTGTAATTTTATTTCATATTATGCGAAACCGCTAATTAAGAATCCTTCACATAAAACTCAGTAGAGACCTATATTATCGCTATTTATTTGTTAAAAACTATTTTTTTGGGCTTTATAATTAATAATTAATATAATTACCTATTAATTATATATCAATTTTATTACTACTTCTAATTATTATAAAAGCTATTACTTTTTAATTATATATCAATTTAATTACAACTTTTAACTATATATATTATTAATTATGTTATTAATTAACTTTAGTTATTAATTATGTGTCAATTAATTCCCATTTTTAATTATAAATGTAATTACTTATTAATTAGGCCTATAAATCAATTTAATTACTACTTTGAATGATCAATTTAGTTACTTATTACTTTGATATCAATTTAATTAAGTCATAATTATTAATTAAAACTCAACTAAACAGGTTGTAGTGGTTTTCAAGGGGGAATGTCCTCCTTTGAATTTGGTTGGTAGTTAAGTCCCCTATTCATAATATCATCTCGGTTCTCCGTCCGATGGACGCGGGGATGTACTCACTCCAAAAATTGTGTGAAAAAACGGAAGGCTACTGTGGCGTTCAGTAGTTCAGAACAACATGTTGATAGCCGGGACTTAAAGATTAAAATAGACAGTCACGATATGAAGAAATTGTTGGATTGGTTTGAGCAGCACCCGCCTTTCCCAGAAATTCCAGAACTACATCAGTACAGGCCTTGTTTAAGATAATAGATTGTTAGCTCTGTACTCCTTCCAATGTATACTTCCTGAAGCCAGAAAAACAAGTACATGCAATACCTTTTACCACCCGCCAAGTGTGATCGAGTAATTCACAGTTGCCCGTATTATTGTTTTACACGCCATGAGCGATTGTGGTACGACGTCAGCCCTATGTAATCAGGGCAAAATAAAGTGTGTGAAATCAGTGAATGAGAATCCAGACTTGAACCTCCCATCAACATAACATTTAAAGAACTTTAGGCTGATCTAGAGGCAGTTGTGAATGGAGGAGAAAAATGTTTCCTTGTTCTTTATAGCTCCGGTAAACAAATACTCTCCTTAAAGATATTGTGACATAGGTTATGCAAGTTATACATAACATCTTCGTTCAAGTCAAGGTGACATCAACATCGCCATTCTGCCCTCAACAAAGGCTGCAGCACGACAGCACTTACTGAGGGTCTACCTCCAGTTTCAGGTGAGGCTGAGATTCGTGAAAGATCTTTCACAGTTGGGATTTATGAAGAACAGATATGATCGCCACCTTCGATCCACCTGCATTTGACAAACTGCTGCAGCTCATTTCATGCAAATGTAAGATAGAATTCCTTGTGGATGTAAGGAAGCTTTCTTATATTGCTTCAGGATTTTCCAAAACTGTGAAGGAAAATGCAGCAATATGGGAAAATAATATTTCACTGAAGATGACCAGGATTTGGACGAAGTGGACGACACATCTCAAACTCAACACATTTAGAAAGAACAAGATAATTTTCATTGCTGCACACATTTCAAATCTCTAAATTTCTAGTACCGTAGCTATTAATTTAATTACATTCTCATGCAGCTTACCTAACACCTTCATGTTTCCTTTAATTTTTCAGATGAAGAGTCTATCCCTGGGCCTACAGCCCAAGAAGTGGTTGCAGATGAAAGAGTTATACAATATTGAATTTACTGCATTCATACTAAAAAAGGTGTAACAGCTAATGTTATCATTGCTAATAATGTCTTGTTTCCCTTTCATATTTCAGAAGAGCAACCAGGACCTTCAGCCGTTAAATGACGCGCCGTAGACTGTAAATGCCCATTTATTTTTTATTTACCAAAATATATTAATGATGATAATTGATATGCAAATTGATAATAAATAGGCTAGTTTTTGTGAAACTTTGTATATAAGTATTTTGTGTCTGAATAAAGAAATATAATTTGGAAAAAAATTATATTAATTTAATTAAGTAGTAGATATAATTAATAAGTAATTGCATTTATTATAATTGTAAAGCCTAAATAAATAGTTAAAAAAAAAGTAAATAGTGATAGATCTCTACTGAGTTTTGGGTGAAGGACTCTTAACTTATCGGTTTCGCGTAATATGACATAAAATTTCAACGTGCTCTATCGGTTACACGATTGTACCAAAATAAGTGATTAAGGTGTGAAATTTGTAGGTGATTTAATGTAGTTTTAGCAGAATGCAAGGTTTGTTGTAATTACAATCATAGTTTTTCAGTACAAGCGATAACTAAAAAAAAAAAAAAAAAACTGTGTTTTCATCAAAGTAGGAAATTTCGGCCCTTTTTCAGCGTGCTCTAGTGGCCAAACCGTTCAACCAAAAATAGATTTGAGTTATGCTTTTTGTAGGAAATTTAATGTACTTTATTTTCGTATGGATTGGTCTAGCTCGTAAAGTGCATAGTTTTATGACTTTTTGGCAAAAAAAAAAAAAAACTACAAAAAGTGGAAAGTTTTGAGCTTTTTGCGATTTTTGTTGTGAAGCCACATCCGTGGGAAGTAGCAAATTTGAAATTCGGATTCAGCACCCCAAAAAACATTATAGAACAAGTGAGAAAAAAACTTCTATATTTTTTTCCTGGAAAAAAACACCATTTGATTGGACTATAGGCCTAACTGGGGTTTTAACTGAAATCTTCATAATATAAAGGTTCAATTTTTACCATTGAAAAACCTGACACATACAATTAAATCTTGAATTACGTCCGTTATGAAGGGATACGGAAATATGTCAGCTATACCTACTGAACTATTCCTAGACATATGAACTAAAACAGTAAAAAGGGTAGCTGATAGAGGGTTGTGGGGTTGCCTTTATAATAGTACCCTAGATAAAGTCTATACCTTTCATGAGTTAATTTAAAGCTTACATCTGTTAACTTAGTGGATCGAAACAAATGAAATGTATTTAAAAAACCATAATGTTCTCAAAGATGGTGATGGTAGGTAAGAGGGTATATTCGCTTCTCTTACATAAATAAATTATCATTGTTAGCTTAAATCAATAAAATAATAATCAATATATTGACACCATGGTGTACAGGATTTTGTTTCCCATCAATTAACTGAACTGTAGAGATTGCATCGATAGTAAACTAAACAAATCACATCTGGCAGTACATATATTACAAAAATATTTGCGGTTTCTTAAAGATTTAATTAAGATAATTGAGGTAGTTAAGTTGCTTGTGTTAGAAGATTGAATATGTTGTCCAAAATACAAACATTATGTTTGTTATTTAACAGTATAACAATAAACATGTTTTAAAGTAATAAATAAATTACCATTCAAATATGCAACTTTAACAAACCAATCATGTTAATTTTTAGCTAGAAGATGTGTTTAACCGTCTGTGTACAACCGTATCAATTATTACGTCCAATGGAATTAAAATGTATTGCTTATAGTGTATTTTATAGCATTTATCTTTTTGGTGTAGTACTACAGCTGAAGCTGGACGCTTTTATACAAAACATTTTGTCTCATAAAGAAGGAAGAACATTCGAAAACATTTATATTAAATTAATTATCAACGGTTTTCTTTACTTTTGTATTTTTGCCTTATGGACTGGATAAATATACACATAAATACATTTTGTTCAGCTCGTAGTCCATTAACCGTACTTATTTATCGGTGACGATCATTTCGTATTTATTAATCAAACCTTAATCAAAGGAATTGTCAATCCGATTTGGAAATTCGCGACTTTTTTTGAAATTACATAGACATAATACATATTATAATAACAATTTGAACAAAAACTAGATTTACATCAAAATAAGTTTTCTTTAAACAATTATGAATCTCAACTCGCATATAAACTACACTCGTCCATTGCTTGGTCCAGTACTCCAGCGATCAGAGCAAAAGGTATTTTAATAATATGTATAATAATTTAGTTTAACTTTTCTCTCTTTTCATTAAAAAATTTATTTAAAAAAATTTATATCTAATTGTTGCTTGTTTGATTCCTTTCTGTAATATCTTTCCTAAAATGTATTAAGATAGGCTAGATTGTTAACATTTATCTCTGAATTTTGTACCGACGTTTTCACGATTGATTTCATCGTATTTTTTACTCAAAACTTTGTATTAAGATTAATATTTGACTTATCATTCCCACATCTGAAAATTTAAGAAGATAACACAAATGAGGTATAGCAAATATTAATTAGATAATTATTGAAAAAATGCATGATTTATACATTTATTAGAAACTACAATAATATCGTATACATGAATTACATTACATTGACAAAACTATTACATTTTATAGTAAAGTAAATCTATCAACAATATATCATATTACTTTAAATGAGCAATTCTTTGTATCTTTGAGTATCTTTGTATCTGTCACGGATCTCGAAAACGGCTCTAACGGTTTTGATGAAAATTTGCATATAGGGGTTTTTTGACGTCAGAAATCGAATGCGCTAGGTCTTATGTCTGCAAAAAACCCGCATAAACTCTAAAAAATGAGCATACAATTTAAACTCTGAACTTCTTTTTATACCACCTATCAAGTCACTTAGAAGGCGAATAGATACAACTTCTTTTAATACCTCCTTTAAAGTCACTAAGTATTCGAATAGATTATAGGTACAATCCAGATTTTAAAAATACTGAGCGATGCTCGGTCACCCAGGTACAAACGAGCCAAAGATTAGCGAGAGCCTTCAGCGAGTTTTCCAACTGCGAGGAAGCGAAGCAGCCATCTGAGGCCGTAGGCCCAGGCGGGGGTTGGGACGCGAAGCGTCCAGGGGCAGAGCCCCTAGTTAAATATTATGAGTTTAAAGTAGGCCTAAAAATAAACTGCCAAGGAAAGAACAGGCAAAAATGCCTTATACTAAAAGTTTTCCCCACGAATAATTTCCTGTTAAGTGGTTATGGTAATTGAACTGCAAGTGAACAAATAGTGTTCTAGTTCGTTTAAGTTACTATTTGCCTTGAATGTATTTAACGATTGAAGAGGTTAAAGAGCACTTACCTATTAAACTTGTCAGTACTACTGCATTAAACTTTACTGTAATTTAATTAACTATATGAAGTTTGTAATTAAACTAAAATACATGTATGTGTAAAGACACTAGCAAGTGTATTAATAAATAGTTTTAACACGTTTTTAAATACATTGCTGTTATTATTTTAACCGAATAAAAAATATCAAAATTTGTTTTCTTTTGTAAATATAATACACGACATTTAACTGAGAAGTTGTATTCAAGGGCTTAGGGACTTGTCTTGATCAAATGGTATTCGCTACGAACCATTGGTAACATTTTGTATTTTCTTGAAAGATTAGATAGTTATTAAAATACTCCTTGCTTCCAACATAAACAACACAATAGACATGTGATTTTGAACAATATCAGAATTTAATTGTTAAATGTGTTGTAAAATGTATTTTTCAAAATTTTTAAATGGTGTAAACTTTGTTTTCTGATTTATTTTATTATAACCCCACATGTTTAAAAATTTTAGGTGCTTAAAATTTCTAAAATTTTATAGTATGAGTATTTTTGATAGTGACTTTCCATAATTTCCATTGTAACATACTTTGTTGTTAAACATTTAATTAGCCTAGACTGCAAGGTTAAAATATCAAAGTTAGACCAAAAGTAAATACACAGTTCATAGAAAGTATACAAAGCTGCAAACATCGATTGCATTTTTAGGCTAAGACTTGATTTACTTATTAGTTAAAACAAAGTTTATTGATTGTGTTTTAATGACGTAGCAGTTGTTAATTATTCTTCACATTCAACTCCTAAACTGTTGTTACATTATAATCACTAGGCATCACATCTTGGAGTTCAAAGGCTTGTAAGGACGCGACATTAATATAATCTGTTTTACAGTACATTTGCCAAAGATACACTTTCAAAAACTGTGAGTTTATCTGATGAGCATCAAAATATTTATTTCACACTAAGTTTTAATACTCGTATTTTAACTACTCCCACCTAATCAAGTATTCATCAATATGATTTGTTCATGATATTCAATGGGTAACTTAAGCTTAAGCTTATGGGGGGGGG
>JAGFPH010001730.1:21960-49155 GCA_018207615.1 Philaenus spumarius
TTCATGATATTCAATGGGTAACTTAAGCTTAAGCTTATGGGGGGGGGGATAGTCAATTTGAGCTAGTTTTTGAGTGTTTCTTAAGCTATGTATTTCACATATTATAGTCCTACATTTCTATTTAAACTGACTACGTTATGTCCAATTTTTTTAATTTAAACTTATATAACAATGGAAAGTACTACAAATTCATAAAAAATAACTGAATGCATTGAATCAAACAATTTGCAATTGGAAAAATACAAGTATGGAATTTAAAAAGCTTTAAAATAAATAATTTTTTTACTAAAAGAGAATAAAGTTTTATTATTTAGAAGGACATGATTGCTAAAGTATTTACTAAAGAGACGTGTACAAGTGTAATACGGGCGATATAATACTGTCAAAGGGAGGTTAACAAAGACGCTTTATGACCTAATTATCTCGGAATTGGTTTCTGGAGAGCAATTACGCAACTCATGTCGTGGTTAGATTTGATGTTTTCATTACAATACTGTATCTTCTTGTACGTATTACAAATACAACTGTATAGCTAATTAATTTAAGGGTTAAATAGGTTGAAATTTTGTAATCTTCTTGTAATATAAAACTTAAATAGTTAATAATTAATTGTGCATAATATTACAGAAAGCTGTTACAATACAGGAAGCCGTGGTATAATTATTTTTGAAATCGACCAGTGAACATTTGTTACAAACGATATTCTAGAACACAATACATATTATCAATAATTTCGTTATAAGAAAAATCAATACACTAAACCTAAGCCAAATGAGTTTCACATAGTTATAACTTTCGAGTAAACTTTACACTAACCTTTCTTTATAAATGTCAGCGTATATACTACGCAATACGCAAAAATCCATAAACCACAATCACGAATAGGCCAACAAAAGAGGGGCTTTCAGTTTCGTCCACATGTTTGTCATTTTTAAAATATATTTTTTTATATACATTAAGAACCCAAACTAATACATGGAACAAAATTAAATTTCAAACAATAAATATTTAAAGAAATTAGTTTATGTACGGTACTTTATTTTAATTCAAGTAATTACTAGAAAATTTCCATTATCAAAAACGAAAAACATACAAATAAAATAATAATGATAATAATTAAATCTCTTTAGTTAATATTAAACTAATCTCTTCATTTAAATATAAAAAGATGAAAGTTGAAACGAAACAAATGTTTTTAAATCCAAGCAATACTTAATCGCCTCAAAATATACAAATTTGGCACTTCTGTATAAAATTCCAGTACTACTACTTATGTGAATCATTATAATTTCAAGGCAAATATGGGAATTACTAAATGCTCTCCCATAAAGTTTTTTTTACATTTTGTACGATAGATTTTTTAAATCTAATATCACCTATTATACAAATTTAAATAATAACTTTTTAACTGTTTTAGTACTTTACAGGATCACTCTAGGTCCAACAAGTAAGAATCAACTTGAAATTGTTAAGATAATTTCTTAATGGTTACATAGCATGCTTCAATTGAATTGAATTAAAGTTTCTTAATATTGTTTCTTAAGTATTAATAAAATGCATACAATATGACGTAAACTACAATTGTTACTTCCCTAAGCATAAATAGTGGTAATTTCTAATATTGGAAGAAGAGGCTTAAAATACGCTGTAAATTGGCAACCATATTTTTTAAGGAATGGTGTTTACACGAACAACCACTGCAGCATCACTAAGTAGCTTATCGCAGTCTTGTATAGGACAGAGTAAGCTAAAACATAACACATTAATTATAAATTTGTGTACTTAAGTTCTCTTTATTTCGTTTTGAATAAACTTATATTCAATTTCTGCATAGGGACAATAATACCATACTTAATTTTACTCTTGTTTGGGTGATAGAATTGCAGCTAGCTTTATTTATGAGGTTTCAATTATTAAATTACGTGTTTTACATTGTTTCCTTTAACATGATTAGGTTCATATTCCCGAAACATCGTGAATTGATTTTAACACACAAATTATGGTAAATTTTCTAATAATCAATTATATTAAAATAGAACATAATAAATAAAAACCTCAAACAGAGAATTCTCCAAGTATTATGCATTTCAGAAAAATGTTTAGACGCTCATAATGTAAATTCTTGAGTACACTTATTTCTAAAATGCATATTATTTCAAGATTGTATTAGGACTTTTTAAGATTTGAATGTTAAACGTGTATTACAATTAACAAACATACACACATTTTTGGGCACTTAGCCTACAATTTAATTTTTTGAGCAACTGAAATATAACTAGTGGGAATACTTTTGAATTGCTTAAAATGACCTCTTATTATACCACTTTACAAGAGGAATGGAAGGGAATAATTCATTGCTAATTTGTATCGTCGGATTTATCCCTTATCAATATTTACAAAGATGTTAAAACTCTGTTTGATAGAGGTAATTTGTGGCAGTTTTTAATACTGCATAGCTAATCAATTTGGATTGAACAAAAGTTTTCTAACAAAGGATGTACTATCGATTCTATTTTTGAGATATAAATAATGGATATTCTTGGTTGACTTTGTACATTGATAGAAACAAGACTCTCAACTGTAGATATAGCTACAAATTCTTACAAACAAATTACGGTTCGTGAGAGAAAGAGCATTATTAGTTCTGGAGTGGTTTAGTTGTTATTTATTTATGAAAGAGAAAACAATAGGCTTACACTAAATTTGGCAGGAAATTTATGAGGGTTTCTCATGGAGTTCCTCACGGATTCTTATTGGGCCCGATATTATTCCTTATACATATGAATGATTTGTATGATTTTGATTTATTATAGAAACAAAGGCTTTCATTCACTATACCGCTAAAGCATTCTAACCTACCTGAGTAAACATACATAGGTTAACATATGTAACATATGTTCATTTATGTTACATAAATGAACTTACGCAAATCGATGTAACCAACAGGTTAAAGCACAGATTTGATAAACAAGTCTTAGAATAAATTGAAGTTGCTACAATATGCTGGTTAATGCAGATTAATGAATACATTTATAGTAGGATAAATTTTGGGAATATAATAATAATATTGCACATTAGTTTAATATCTTACTAAATTTGGTTTAAACTCTTTTAAAGTGACAATCTCGCCTTCAATTGTTCTGACTTAAATTATAACCAAGTTCCATTTTATATAGTATTATGTACAATATAACCTACAGATGTTTTATAAAGTTTAAATACCTGCTATAACAACAGTAATTGATTTTAACAATTAATGTTTACAACATATACATTAACTTAAATATTGTATTGTAATATTTTCCCTGGTAATTGAAGAAATTACTTGGCCAGTTTTATTCAAAATAAAATAAATTTAAGTATGAAATAACTGCTTACAGTATTGGGGCAGTTATATTCGTAAACGTTACACATTATATTTATATATTTTTAGAGTATTCCGATAAACAACACGACGTTGTAGCACAAACCCCAACAACGATATGGGTTAAAATAACGTTTGCCCCACCATTATATAATGTTGTTAGAAAATTGTTAGCGAAATATGCAAATTTGAATGTAGCTTTGTAGGCTGATAATAATCTTGGTAAGATGCTCGGTAATCCTAAAGGCAATATCCAAGAACACGATAAATCCGGAATTTATTGAATTAACTGCGAAATGTGTCCTAAAAAATATATAGGTCAAATCATAAGAAGTATGAAGATACGAGATAAAGAACACTTATCTCTTTAAAAATATAATAGGCCTGAAAATCTGCTATGGCTAAGCATTGTTTAGATGTAAATCATCATTTTAAAATAGAAAATTCTAAACAGTTGAAAAATGTAACTAGACCCAACACATTGGACGCTTGGGAAAATGTTTATATTAACAAATGCCGTAACATAATTGCGAATAATGAATTAGGTCCTTTACAGAATTGTTTATTAATGTAATAATGCAATGTTTTGTTAAATATTAATATTAGTTTAGTAATTTTATTTAAGTTATATTGTTATTGTTAAGCTATTTGATTAACGATAGGCGGTGGTTAACGCCTTAACATAGGTTTATCATACGCCCCCTGTAGGGCACGCCCCTTCTAATTACGTATATATACTGAAATATATATATGTTTACTGAAATAACGATTGATTAGGAAAGAGGCACTTGGATCAAGGTAGGGAAATGGGGATGCTGTAGCCTAGATCCTGACGCAAAAACAGTAGGGCCAGGATTTTTTGTGAATGACAGGATTTTTCATAAAATTGAGCTACTATATACAAACATAACCCAAAAACGTAGTTGGTTGTTTAAAAAAAAAAACAATTCCAAGTTTGCCAAGTAGGTTGCTATGGTGGTAAATGTAAATGCTTTAAAGAATTGTGGTTGGTTCAGTAAAGGCCTAACCTAAAATTACGTTAATTTTTCATCCAAATCAGATGTTAAAACATATAATAACAGATGTTTGAACTATAATACTGTAAGTGTTTTTCGTTGGTTGTGTGAATTAATAAACATATTTCAAATTTGTCAAGTCGGTTGCTATGGTAATGAATGCGAATGCATTCAACAAACATATGTTGCTAAACTTTTGATCCAAATCAGCTATTTAATCTGTTATAGGACTGTTAGAAAACCTCAACGTTTCACTATTTTCACACTTTAAAATCAATATTTAAAAAAATCCCTTCACAATGTGCGTCTGTGATACTATAAGAATACACTTCCAAATTTTAGTAATTTTATCGTAAGTAGTTTTTGCTCTACTTTGATTCTATGTATGTCGGTCAGAACAGAGCCGCTTATATTATATAGATTGTGGTAGAATTATGTTTTTTTTAAATTATCCTGAATAATACATTGATAACTTAAGTAATATAATAATCGTTGTTTAAACTACAGATTTAAGACTTAAGATCTATATTGGTCATCCATAGATTTACCATTATAGATCTTTCCTTGTTTTATTTTGTCTTGTCAAACTTATTGTTATAAACGTGGTTGAAATTAACAGAAAATTAATTATGTTGAATAATTTGAACGATAAAAACAGAGTTCAAACTACAAATTCAAGATTTGAAGGTAACTTTTAAATTTACAACCATTCTTGGTTTAATTCTTAAGGACACTCCGAATGTCTATCTTCGAAATTGTTAGCTATAATACACATAACTTAAGTTGTAATTAAGATAGACTAATTTTTTTCTAAATTGTACCTTTTTCTAGTTCCGTACACAAGAAAGAAAAAAACCCTAAAAGTTATGATTTAAAAAACACCTTTTTTATGTTTTATTATTATTGTTATTATTATATAACTTTTTCATTTGTTGAAATACTAAAAAAAACCATGTTAGGAACTAGATAATTGTGTTATAGACATGTGGTTAAAAATTTGGTAGATAAATCTTAGATAGTTTTCCAGATATGTGTATTATAAATAACAAAAACGTGATTTTCGGGAAAGGAGCAAAACGTAAAAGTCAAAGTTTCAAATTTTCATAAGTTGCCTACCTTTTGCTAATGGCCTCCTGGACAGTATGTGGGGTTGTCTGGGTCTACTTCAGCCGCATATATGTCTTCCAGAGTCCTCTTCACCAAAGTTCTTTAAAATAACTCACTGTACAATAATGAACACTATAAAAGTATTTGTAGTACAGCGAATTCATGTGGCCTCTAAAGCCATTTATTTCCATGGTAACGCTTAAATTATTGATTTTTTCGGACGTAAAGATAATTATAACCATATCATGTTGTATATTTTTGGAAAGAGGAAGAACAGGAGAATAAGACATCATAAAAAACTAAAAATCGATCAAAACATTTTTTTTCCATTTGGAGTGCCCTTAAGACTTTCTTGTAGAAAAAGTAATCTTTTTTCTAACTTACAATCTATTTTAGACGGATTGATAGTTTGCCATCACTGTAACTATTACGTTTTTGTTTGCAAGAATGATATAAACAAGAAAAAGTTTACCCAAATAAACTGAAACATAAAATTAACAATTAATTAAACTTTAAAAGCTGGAATGAATAGTAATTATAATTCATTGTATCCTATCGGATTGCTTTGTTTATAAATGAATAGTTATAAAAATACTGTACCTTGTATGTCTCCACAACCCTTGTTTTTTTTTAAAAAGATGCCGATAGTGAAATGACAATAGTTGCATTAAAAAACTAGGATTGTTGAGACAAAAGAAACATTTATAACCATGTATTTATTTAATTTGAGTTTTGCATAAATGTATTTATAATTTAAGCAGCTGAACTATGTAAACAATTAAATGATTATCAATCAACCAGTAAAATTAAAACTTTTTCTGTAACTAAATTTAACCTACGAAATACGAAGTTTAAATACTGTTAAAAATATCGTGCATTGGTTTTCACCAAATTAAAAACAATAAATGCTTGTACGAAATTAATTGTTGAATGCCGTGATATTGTTTTATACAAACTGTAATTGCTATTAACACACAAAACTAAAGAAATTAAATAATAACAATAATACAATTATTTTAAAATTAAATCAAAAATAGTTTTGATAACTAAACTATGCTGTACATTTATTGAATGTGACGTATGTTTTAGCTAATATACTATTTGAATTATTGTATGATATTGAGTCATGATATAATGAAGATTATTTCTTAGGGAAAGTTTCATTAAACGTTTGAATTAGTAATGTTGTACAATTTAATAAACAATTTGGTTGAGATTTGTAGCTCTGTGTTATTTCAAAGTTACGGTACTTATTTTACTTTAAAGGACACTAAACAGGAGTTAATGTATTTAGTGTTGCGCCAATTAAGACAAAGTATTAGAGGGGTCATCTTGTGTTTTGGAGAACTGTAGTTGCGAAAAATTTCGATTTACTGACTGTACAGACATTGACTTTATCTAACCTTGAAATTAATTTATGTCGTTAAGTTTAAAGTGTTAGTCCCCTCTCGGTTACACTAAAAAAAGTGTTAACGACTCGAGTCATTACCAATTCTAGAAACGTTTTGGTTTACTCAAGTTCGAAATAAAATTTAATCTATATTTGGAGGCTAAAAGTCCAAAAATTAAAAAAAACCATGATAAAATTCTAGATTCGCTTGAATCAGTACTCATCCAAAAATATCTCTCTAATTTCACTAGTACTTGAAGTCCTAATTATTTTTAGATTTTTTAAGAACTAAAAACCAGTAGGCCTACTGTCACCTCATCATTTATACTTTTCAATATTTAAAAATATCTCTGTAGAAAGTTTCGCTTTTACGTGAATGTCTCAAAAATATTTTAAACGTCCACTGAATATTTTGTGGTTTTCCCTGAAACCACTAGTCCATGTTTTGAAGTGAGATGCAACTTTTCGGGAACCTTGGAGATATCAGCAAAGTGCACAAGTAATATTAATAGTTTTCGCACGTACTTTATTTAAAAAATATTTTCAAACAATAAATATACATTTGTCTCTATTCATCTAAATTATTGTGTCGAAATCTATTTGCCTTACATTATATTTAAACTCTTACATTTTGTACTTGAAACAGAAAGGATGTTTAAATTTAAATGTAGTCTTTTACTAAAATTACAATTTTCCAATAAGCTAGTGTTGCTTATTTTGCTTAAGGTTGTTCTACCCCAAAATTGTTTTTACATATAGATTCCTAGATTAAAATGATTTTACCATTGCTTGCTATACAGTGTCTGTATTATAGTAGCGAGTACTTTATTGATCTGTTATAATTGTTGATAAATTAGTTTTGAAGTGTAAACTTCTATAGGCGCACCCCGCGCATCTCGTCCAAAAGACTTTGCTAGCGGTGAATCGGATTTTACAGTCACGCTCTACTATATATAGTACACATGTGAATATAGCAGAGTATCTATTAATACGTGAAGCAAAAACTTTGTACCCCTTTAAAAGATAATATTGATGTGCAGAAAGCTAATATTTTTATATAATAATGCATCAGAATACATAAAATTTAAATTAACACACAAAATAGTTTTAGAATAGGCCTTAACTGATGAACCGACACCTGTTTATTAAATGTATTTACTTTCATTATCATATCAACCAATAAAATAAAATAACAATTAAAACAGTTGATTCGGCCTAATAATTTTTAGATTAGGTCTAGACTATGAACTAACACATGTTTCTTGAATGTATTTATATTCATTACCATAGCAACCAATTGAAAAAATAATTCCCATAATATAGTTTATATTCATCAGAATACCGCCATAGAAGTTACACTTCTCCCATATGGATTTAAGCACACATTTTTGTTGTTGCTGTGGTATGTTGATGAAGTACTGACATTGCATTGACGTTAGAAGCAGCACATAACACAAGACCTAGCTGTGTGGGTTGCCAAAGAGACGGCGTCCTAATTCTCTAATTGGAACTAAGAGCTCAGGATATTAGAGACGCCATGTATCTTCATAGAGGATTACAGTTTGAAATTCCTTTATAACGCAATTACAGAAACACCACCAGACCGAATACGTACTTCAGTTTTTGCTTGGTTTGTTACATAAAACTATACAGTCTATGTCTCGGACTTTATTAAATACTGTCTAAACTCAAAACAATTATTTCATAGTTAAATCGAAATTCATAATTTTATTTATATTATTAGGTATTTTGAATACAGTAGAAATCTAAGGTGATGGTAACTTGATTATCGAAATGTACATCAGGGAACTAGAATAACTTTATCAATAAATGTTTTTCAGTTTATTTGTGTAGTGTTATTTACCGAACTTGCGTTGAGGCTTCAGTGTTTCTAAAAACAAAACTTGTAAATCTAATTTTTACATTTAAAAAGCATCCTTTCTTCGAGATGCACTTCATGCAGGATGTATGATGATAAAGCAAACGATTTCGTTAATTGCTGCCAACTTAATTGTGACTCCGAACTTACTCAAGTGAAAAAGGCAAGAAATTGACTACAGATTTGGTGTTTAAAAAGTTAAACATTAAAGGGTCAAATATAGAAGTTCAATAATTTACACAAATTGAAAAGCGCAAATATAAACTTGTCTCGTTATTTGAAAGGCAAAATTTCATTAAGGCTATGTTCAAATTACCTGAAGTAACTATTTTTTTTATTTACAATCATTCGTTTTCAACTAAGATATTTTTGGTAAATGACATGAATTGTTCGTTTAATCTTATAATTCTTGGATAATGTCTTTTAACCTTATATCCATTTATTTAAACGTTTAAATAAACTTAATTTTTAATAATTCAAACATTTTGAATAACATTGAACACCAACTGATGAATAAGTTATTTATATATAAATGATGTGTAGCTAAATTATTAGATTTTTATATTTCAACAAAAATACAATTTATTTCCCTTACCAAATCAAAATTAAGGATCTACAGTGACTATGGGATACTGTGAAATCCAACCTAATCAATAGAATTGAGTGGTTAATCCCTTCACTTTCATAAAATATTTATTTTGCACCTTGAGCCTATAATGCTATTTATAACGAACCATAATACTGTAATAAAGAAAGTTAATGCTCTAAAAACAGCTGCATATAATGGGGTGTATTTACAGCCTTATTCAAATTTTATATTCGAAGAACTATTGAGTATTAAATCACTTTAAAGATTTGTTCCCTATTTAATGTTGTCGATTCGTGTATCAAGCTTGGAATTTGACTACTAACTAAATAATTTTGAAAAAACTTCAGTTAATTACGTAACAAATTTTATTTTGCTTGAACCCTACACAGTGAGGCATATAATTTTAAAACGTTTTATATTTCACATTATATTTAATATATACATATATATTATATATATTAATGTCTTGTATTAAAACATAATAATATATATTTTATAGTTGTCGTTTTAACAAACTATAATATTTAAATGAATGCTGTTTTACACACGGCCTGTAGGTCTGATAATAAACAAGTAAGTTCATAAAAAAACATTATATTTGTATACCCCTGTTAGAATATGTTTAATGGAATAGACATCTGCTGATTTTAAAATTCAATTTTAAATAATACATTATTATTTTCTTAAAAATTAATCTAGTTTTTTATTATTAATTTTTTTTACAAGTAAATAACCCAAGCATATATATTTTTTAACACATTATTTTGTCAGAAAATATGCATTATTTAAAAGTTGTATTTTATTCATATAATATATTATGGGCCACAATTGCAGACCATTTTCGCCATGGTAAGGCAGAAATGAAGTCACTGAATTGGTTTCTGCCTTGTCAAAGACGTCATTGACAAAACCGTTGTATACAATTTACTAAACATTGTTTGCGAGTGTTTTTTTTTTTTTAATTTAAAATGGAGTTGTAACAAGAAACTTTGGGTCAATACTATAAATAGTCGAAATGTGATAAATTTACTTATAATAAACTTATATTAATGTAACGTTCAACCAACCACCAAACTGTTCTTTCTTTTGTGAAATAAATACTTGTATACTAGGTTTTAATATAACATGCAAATAAATCAATACTAACAGATTTACACCGGAAATGAAGGGTCGAAAAGTGGAGAAGTTGAATAATTGAATTATATTAGGTGGATTGTTAAATTTAACTGAGCAGTGATTGTAATAGTGGCAAACAGTTTACATTGTAATTTAATGATTCGCAAAATGATCTTTCTCCAATCACTTTAGCACATATTTTGCCTACATTTTAACCGGTACAATATAATGAATGTAGGCTATGTGTGTAATGAGCATGGTCCAGTTGTGGTTAAATGGGATTATAGTGCTAAGTTTTACTGCAGGGAATGCATTAATGTGTCAAGTTTGTGTAAACCAAACATTTACAGGTGTGGTGGTGTATATTTACACGTTCTGTTAGATATAATCAACGACTAATGATATGCAGTCATTGCTATAATTTACGCATTTATTATTGCTTTGAAGTGTTGGTAAAAATATGTTTACTTGAGTTCATTCACAATAAATATAGTAAATAATATAAAGTTGGAATTTTAGCTTTACTAGGTAGGAAATCCTTTACCTCAATGATTTAAATGAACTTTTCTTTCTTCTAACTTAAACAAAATAAAATAAATTTATAAATTATAGGACACTAAACAAAAATTTACAATTTAATACAAATGACATACATAATTTAGTATTGTTTATATAATTTTTTAAGAAAAATAAAAATGTTCTCCTTGGATGAGTCTCACATCTACGAAACCTTTTGTGTTCGCGACATAACTTCCTGAGCCATGGTGGCGCTATGCGTGGGCAGCATGAGTAGATTATTTGACGTAATCAACATTATTGAAACAATAATTTAAAGTTATTCGAAGTTGTACGTTAAACGGACACTGATGACCGTTAGTAGATTGAATTATAGATACAAAAATACTAAAACTGCTTGATAGTGTGCAATATATATTATGAATATATAATTAGAACGCGCACAATTACTATGGCAGTAAATGCACAGTTTGTAGATAGGAAATCCAATCTGAACAATCCACTCACTGGCTGCAACAGCTGTCCCAAAACTATCGGATTTATCTGTTTGCTTTGTTCAGCAAACAATGTACTTAGATTACTTGAGCCCAATCTTTCTGTATGGTACTGTAAAGTTTGTTCAGTTTTATGATAAGAAATATTATGCCCATTTACGTTTACCTAAACATATAGAGTATTCCAATAAAAATAATGAATTTTTAGATGGAACATTTATGTTGTTCATGTACTCGACTGATTTGTACTGAACTTTTATTCTTGTTCTCAACTATCCAGCTCTTATAAAGAACTATTCGTTTCTTGTATCGACTATATTGTGTTTATAATTTACCTTTTGTTTCTTGTACTCTACTATGTTGGTCTTGTACTTGACTATGTTGCTTTTGTACTTGACTATTTTATTATTGTTTTTGATTCGACTATACCTAAATAAATATTCATCGTCTTTCAAAATATCTAAGAAAAGATTTTATAGTATATGATACATCTTCATTCACAAAGGTACACCAAGAGGTATGACAAAAGATCTAGTGGTTTCCCCCAATATTACACATTCCCACTAACAGTAACAACTTATTAAGCTAACATATAGTTTAATCGTATATCATACAAGTTTTTTGATTTTATTTTATTTTTTATTTATAAAAAAAATCATTTTATCATTATATATATAAATTGATTCCAATTACAAGTATTTCCCCTGCTAAATATTAACTGGCAGGAAAAAAGAGTAATAAAACACATTGTTTTAAATTACGCATAATGTACAGAAAAGCTACATTTTTATTGCAACATTTCAGGTTTTAGGTTTCGCAGAAAGGTGATGGAACATTTTTCAGTTCCACTTTATAGATACATACAGGATGAGTAATTTAATGTACAAAGATGTCCGAAAAATTACAAAACATATGTTTTAACTATGTTTTTTTACTCCATGGTGTCATTATTTCTTAATCTTGTTTTATTTTAAATTTTGCACATTTTGACAAAAAAAAAAAGGGTTTCAAAACATATTTTCTTTTAGAGAAATAAGTTATTACAAAGAAGTGAAGAAGTGAAACGTAACATAATTGCTGGATTTCTGAGAGACTTAAAGTTTAAAACTACTCCCTTTAACCGAATTTAGACATGTATTAACATAAATGTGACACACACTCAAATCTGAGTATGCAGCGGGAATGAAAGCGTAATTTAATGAAGCATTTGTTTTTATATGGGACATATCATATTCGCATAACGACAACGGTTCCATCATTAGAAACCATTTTTACAACATAGTTTAACCTTCCTTTCTTCTCAAACTTCATTATTTTTCAATCATAATTTCAATCTTTGAAACTTGGTCACAGATATCCAATATGACCGTCAACTTCAAAATGAAATACTTTGGTTTAAATTGTGTTTATGTTTTAAATGGGAATTGTTGCTTTAGCTTTACACGCAAGTAAAGTCCAATTAACACGAACAAATTTAAGTGTACCTTTAAAATGCCAAGAACGAACAAGTCTTAAAATCAAATGTATATTTCACCATAAAAATCTAAATATTGTTTCCAGACAACATTTTTGAAGCTGTTGTATTGCAATACCTCAGGCAAACTTAAAAATGTCAAATAATTATTTTTACTGCCCACTAGAAGAATGGTCATTTAAAATGTGTAATAAAGCAAATAACTTTCCAGTTTTCAATGATGTCTAAGTACGCCAATGTATGATTGTTCATTACAATGTAACTAAACAAATAAAAATCTAATTTTTATTTTTATTTTTTTTTTTTTTGTTAAATGGAACTGAACAGTAAAACATTTAATTTTTGAATACCTTTTATAACTTATTCTGTCTAAACCATTAAATATAAATCAAACCAGTAACCGGAATAAGTTTTGGAAATCAAAAGATCTAAACAAATATCAGTTATAGCAAAATATGGCTGTCTGTTAAGGATTTCATAAAATAACAATTTTAAAATGTAAACTACCTTTTATTGCGTACACTGGCTGAACAACTGAACGTAAATCATAAAAATATGCAGATTAAATACTTGTAATAAAACAGTAATATATGACCATCTATTTCGGTTTTCTTACAATTACAGTTTACATCTTATTGTAGATCTGCAATGAGCCAGTGTTATGAGGTGCTCAATTTTTTGATTGTGTTTGACACATCAAAATAGAAGTAAGCAGTTTTTTCATTTTTAATACTAGAAAAAACCAAGAATTATTATTGTTTTTAAATTTGTAGCACTAGTTATACTTTGATAATTTAGTAGTACTTTGTAACACTTCACCCTCTAAAAATACTTATTTTATTCAGATGGAATGTGTTAATTACTGTCGCTGAGTGGCCTATGTTGATGGATAATATCTGAGATATATAAAGTGTATGTTAACTTTAAGAAATTCCGAGAAATTTTATGAAAAGATAAATTTAACTATCGTGCATAAAAATATAGATAGTAAACAAGTTAACTCGATACCACGTAATATTTGTTGTACTTACCATCCAATGAAGCACTTACGGTAAACAATTTTCAGTAGGAGAAATAACTAAAAGTTCAAAAAAACACAAGCTTACAGAAATCTTTAAAACATAATTTATTTTCATATATTTATATATAAGGAAAGAACATAGTTATTTAAACTATACTGAGCGTGATAGAATAAAACTTGAACACAGAATCTCACAACTAATACGTTTATTACATCAAATGCGTTTCAACGACAAAGTTGCCATCTTCAGTGATTCATGAGCTACAATAATCAAATTATAACTGCAAGTTTGACTATTGTAGCTCGTGCACCATTGAAGATGGTGACTTTGTTATTGAAACTCGTTCCAGTTAACCAACATATCATTTCTGATATTCTGTATTTATGTGCAACTGTAGCAAGTGTATCTTCCCACAAGTCAAGCTCAATATGTATGTATATACTGAGCGTGTTGTACAGTATTCGAGAAATTGTTTGGATCCAATAGACCTTTAACTGCAGAACGGATATTTCAGGGATAATACGATTTTGTGTCAAAAGCAGTTTGATTTGTATCCTTTGTTGTTCCATCTGAAATGACAGCTAAATCGAAAGTATATATGAAAGCTCATTTATCCTACCCAGGAAAATATATTTCAACTATTTTCACATGCACTTTTAACCGAAACAAAGATTATTTGATTAATTAAGACAGTGTCACGTTCGTTAAATTAATAAAATATTTTATAAAGAAGAAACAATAACTGCAACTAATATTTTGCATACATTCTGTCATTAACATAATTTAGCTTTATAAAAATGTACATAAATACCTATAAGTCATTTTTATCATTAAAGTATAAGACCACTTAGAAAAATAGATACAGTAATATGCATGATATATTTGTAAATTTTAGAAGTTGGACGATCATTTTCCGAAAATTTTTGATATTTTGGTTGCTTCATGTAACACCAACTATCAAGTAGATGTAATAATAAACCAGGTGTCCAAAAAGTCCAATCTCCCCTTAACTTTGGATCAAGTATAAACAAATAAATGAGCTTCGGGGTATCTCTATATGACTCAGGGAGATGAATTTTGGTGTAACAGACCATGTCCCAGCTTAATCCGAATTGGGGGGGGGGGAGAGGTTGAGAGGGTAATTCAAAAATCTTAATTAAAGAAATTTCGATAGGGCTAAGACCTCTAATTTGTGCAATTCTTCTTCATTTTTCAATCCCTTTAAAATGAAGTATCACTGGATGCAGGTTTGAATTTAAGATCTTTGAATTACCCTCTCAACCCCCCCCCCCATTTTGGGGTAAATGGTGAAAAGGTCTTCTCATTTATTTAATTTCACAAGTTCCAAAGTTAAGGGGTGGACGATATTTTGGACATACTGTACATGCAAATAAGAAAATGACAACATCAAGAAGATATATTATAAATTTAAAAAATTGTAGTGTTGCTCTCTCTCTGATTTTTTTGCAGTAAATTGTCAGACAAAATACTTTTTTGCCTTTGCGATTTGACTGACAATTGATTTCAAATTTTTATAGTATTAATTCCCCTCTAGTAAATTGTATTTGTTTAACTTTGTTTGAAGATATAATTGTTTAAATAAAGATAATAGTTTATGTGATTAAGTTGATTCAGATCTAAAATATTTTGTTTGTGATATTTTTTCACAAGTTTTTCACCATCGTTCTGGCTTCATTGTGTTAAAAATGTGTACTAATACACATTACTCTTACGAAGACAAAACATATAAAAAATGCCGTATATCAAACACAATTTAATTAATTACGTAAACAAATATTTGTAAAAGGTAAATTCTTTAAGATATTTTTCAACATTTCTAATGTAGTTGTACTTACTATTATTACATAACAAAAAAAAAAATAGTGTGCTTAAGACCACACGTTGGAAGTGATAACTTCTATGACCAATTTATATTTTTTTGTCCGTACTAATATTAGAGGAGGAGGAATAAGGATAAAATAATTTAAAACATTAATGACTTTGCTGACTTTGGTATTTAATATACATATAACACAAATATCATATATATATATATACATACATACTATATCTCGAGCGGTGACGGTCGCGAGTTTGATGCTTTTTCCTCTCCCAATAAGAAGTGCTATGTAGTATATTCGCGTTGCGTACATACATATATATATATATATATATATATATAATACATACTATATCTCGAGTGGTAACGGTCGCGAATTCAATGCTTTTTCCCCAAGCAAAAAGTGCCCAACGCCGCTAAAGAAGTTTTCACTTAAAAAAAAAGGGAATATTACCCATGCAAATAGTTGACCTAAATGGGAAGGTAAGAGAACCGTCGGTTAGAAAGTAAATAAAAGCCAGAAATTAATCCTTGTTTTATTTATTTGCTTTTTTGTAAATATTAGAAGATACAAACTACGTAAGAATGCGAAACACGTATTGATGAAATCATTTTTATACACTAAATTTTAAAAGTACCTATGATATACCATAGCTAAATTTGTAAACATTACTTTTATTAAATGTCGTAGTTTCAGTATATTTCGTGTACTTTTAATTTTGTGTTGGGTTTGAATCCTTTGTAATAACTGTTAGTTTTTATAATTCTCATTTATCATAACGTTACAATTATTTATAGAAGTATTTCGTAAGTATGTTTTTAAAGATGGTCGTTGAAAAGGTTTTAATTTGTGGAGTTTTCTCATTAGGATAAACTATTTAAGTATCAGAAAAATCTTTATTAAATCAAGATCATGTTTATTTCCTGATATCCAATCTCTACATATTTAAAACAATACAACTTTGTTAGTCTTCGTCTACATGCAATGTGTAAGTAACTTCGCGTAAAATTTTATAAAATTTACTAATCTTAACCTACAACATCAACTTATTCGAGTGAAACATTATTTCACAACTTGAAACTGGTTAAACATTTTTACACCAACAGCAAGTGAGACAAAAATAAAAATTGTATGCTGGATATTAACATAGATTCTTTTTGTATAAACTTAAAAAGAGTAAAACTCTTTTAAGATTGTTAACAATTTCACATAAAGTATGTATTTAAAAAAATATTTTAGAATGTCTATTATCTCCTCAATTCCGGAACTTTGGAAATTACTCAAAATGTTCAAGTATGAAGCCGCATATTATAACTGATTAAATTGTGGGATATAAAATTCAAAATTAATGTCCATCATAATATTTTTGTTGGATCCCGACCAAGGTGAGAGCTGGAAATGTATATTAGATTTTTATACAATCGGCTTTAGAATAAAAGTAGTGCTAAAACTAATGATGATAAAAAACACCGAAATTTGAAGGTTTATTCGTATTGAATCATACACGCTTCCTAATAAGGAAGGATTTTACAAAAGTTAGATTTAAACCTAACCTAAAATCTAAGGGGTTCACTCCCGGCACTATATAACAGATAAAACAGCTGGATCAGAGCAAAGGTTTAACAACAAGATTTTGTGTTGGATTTATACTGAACCAATACAACGTTTCTTGATTGCACTTGCACCCATTAACATACATAGCAAGCAATTTGCTTTACCTGATCTCCCTGCCCCAGTTTTCATTAGTGTGACTCGCATAAAATAAAAACAAATACAAATTAAAATTAAGTATTAAATCAAAAAACAATGTTATGATTCCAACCAATGTTTACAGAATAAATCATCTTCGTACTTAAAGTCTTCGCAATATAAATGTTACTTTTTTCTAAGGACTATATACAAGATGTGTCGTGTTTGTTGTAAAAATGTTCCCATATAAATCGAACTTCCTGTGCCAGATTCAAATAGTTGTACTACTTATGAATTCAATAACTCTAATGTTTAGTAGAGCAGTGAAATATTGCAACATAGGTACTGTTTTTTATTTCTAGGAATAAACTCTGTGCTTCATGAAAACATCAGCCCGTAATCTACCTTTTACTGCCAAGTATAACAAAACCTATAAAATAGCTTTATATCCGTGAAACTGTCGTCACTGAAGGGTTTATATCCCTTATTAGTTTGGATCTAACCTAATAGTAAATAGAGATTTGGACACACTGCAGTACATATTTAATGAAGTCAGTTATGTTAAATGTGTTTTTTTACAGTTTACACTTTTAGTTTAATTTTTATTGTAAAATTTTACTTTATATGTCTGCTAATATACACCCATATAGGGTAGCAGAAGTGGTTGATAGGTTAATAAATTTGTAGTCTTATGAAAGTTGGAGCCTTCAATACTGTGCGTAGGTTCAAACGATCGATATACGCCCGAACCGATGAGGTTTTGTTCATAACAGTCCGTTTAACGTAGGAAAACATTTACATTATGGAAACAAATGTATTAGTTAGAGAATGATAGCTTCTATTTTGTAACCTTCATTTCAGAAATAACATCTTGGAAGTAAAGTTCAACCTCAAAGTGGTTAAAATATGTCACATATTGACAGTTTCCACAACAACTGGTAGGTTCGGTTAGATTACCACTTGAGTACAAAAGTAGTTTATTCAAAATCGTAGATACCGAATCCATGATATCGAGAATAACTGGGTACATTTTCCTTGTTTTTTCACGATTGAACGGCTGAGTGAGTTTTAAACATTTACATATTTATTTCAAAGTCTATATTCGTGCGATAGTTACAAATTAAATTTGTGATCAAACTAGCTTGATAAAATTTACGTTTTGATTGATTGTTTACGTTGAACTTTCATTCAGGCGCTCACAGTCCATTAATCAAAACATATTCAGATTACCTTCAGTGATAATGTTCTTATACTCCGTCATGTGACTGCAGTTTCTGCCCTTCAATTTATTAATAGCTTTTTCTTCATCTTAAATTCTACTAATCCCTATTGATATCTTAAGCAACACACACTTTTACGACTTCAAATGATTTTAGTTTTTTTCTCGAAGTAATGACACAATAACACGTAACACAATTCAAAAGTATTGATATTTATTTTCTAATGACAATACATCGTAATCTGACTAAGCCACTACAACCAATCAGACACAAAACAGTTGATTACATTTTTAAATAATTTAATATGTACTATATCAGAATTGTTTAAATTCATTTACATATTGCATAATATAACGGCAACTTTTAACTATGTTTGGTCCTTTTCGCTAAACATTTCAATTTACTATATGATCACTAAGTAAATCGTTGTGACACAAATTTGATTATCAATTTATTTATTTAGTCAAATTTTACAACTGAACACCGTAAAATACAATAAAACGCAATAAAAACATAACAATTCTAAAGGTAGATTTTCTGAAACTTGTTATTTTTTACAGTAATTACTATGTTTGGTAATTTAAAAAATTAATGTCATTAGTTGTTATCCAATACAGAGGCATAAAGTCATTGTAATAACATCTCGGTTATGGGAGCATGTGAAAATGTAAACCAAGAGAGATAGGGAGTTCCTCTGGAGCTGTCACTGATTGGCGGTTCTACCTTAGCAGCTCCTTCATTTCATTGTTTGTATGGAATTTAAGAATATGTATTGTTCCTGAAACAAGTACATTTGATATTGGAGTTATTATAAAAGAAGTATAAGTTAAAATCAACTTTTTCTACAGTGTAACCATTATACATTTATAGTTCAGTCAATAAAGTAGAGTAAGTAGTTCAGTCAAGGAGTAGAGTGCGTAAGCAGAGACCTAAGCGATTGCTTCAGAAACTTGTTCAGGGTACTTAGGGAGGGAACATACTAAAAGTACTGACGTCTATGAGGTGAGCGTAGGAGGGGGCCAAAGGTACCCCCCCTTATGGGCTTTTCGCAAATGTCAAAAACGGTACATTTTAGGAAAACATTTTCTGATGCTAAATGAAAACTCTTACAATTCTCTACAACTTTCATCCTACATACTTATTTCGAATTCACAACCGCTTTCGAGCTACACACTCAGGAAAAGTGAGAATGTAAAAACAAAATTTTACTCCACAATTTTAATGAAATAGTCCTTTATATTGTATAAACTATTCATCTGAGAAAGAAAATCCCTTAGAAAAAGTTATGAAGAATAACTGAATTCCCTTCATGAATATATAATTATACATAGGCCTATTCGCATAAAGCGCATAATGTTTTCGAACATTCATAGTCGATGTTTTTCGAACAAAACATTTTAAGTACATTTTTAAAACAAATATATGTTAAAAAATATTTTTTTAACATTTAAGTGAAAAATATATCTTCTCAAGAATGTTTCAAGGTTGACCTAAAAATATTCTGCAAAATACATTTTTCACGAATATTTTACAATGTCTTTCAAATACTTTGTAGTTCGTCTTTAAAATCATTTAAACCCAATCAATTTACTGAGTATATCAATATATTTCAAGGATCCTAGTATTTAGGTTTTTAATTTAAACAAAGTATGTAGAATAATTAATTACGTGGTATACCAACTATCAAGCGTAAGAGTTTTCTGGTGAAATAGATATTTGCCAGCCCATCTACCTTCTTTATAAACATATTTAGCTGTGATTATAAAATTAAAGTAAATTTGAATAAATCATACAGAAATTAAAAGCCGCCGTCACATGACATTGGAGAACTGCCATAAGAAATAAATAGTGTAATATATTTATTGATATAATATATTTTTTGTTAATATACATTTAACTTTGATTTGTCTATCCGTGCAAAGCCGGATCGAGCCAGCTAGTTTTTTATGAAATAAAAAATATTGATTACAATACAACAGAAGTCACAAGACGGAGCAAATTAAGGTAATTTATAATTGCACTTTAATTGATATACAATTAGTGACTTAAACACACAAAAAAAAAAAAAAAAAATAGATAAAATAAAACTTGAATACAGATTCTCACAACTAGAACGTTTTAACGACAATGTGGTCCTATTTATACAAGCACGAACCATACTAATCAAACTGTAACTATATCACTGTAGTTATAGTTTGTTTATTGTTGCTCGTGCATCACTTAACATGGTGACATTATTGTGGAAGCACGATTAAGTGATGAATGTACTAGTTGTGAGATACGTTTTCAAGCTTTATTTTATCAAGTGCATCTTTTCATAAATTAAGAACGATATTTATTTATAAATGTTTAAATAATTTAGAAACATTGCAAAAGGTGTTTTAATGTCACAGTAGTGTACCTATTCAAAGTTATTCAAACAAAATAAATAAAGTGAAGTGGATGAGGTCTTTTTACTTAATTTGTGTAGAGAACTAACAGTACCTGTCTTCGAAGTTAGCAACCATGATTGTTATTTTAATAAAACAACTTATACATTTTACGCGTGATTTATATTTCCTTTAATACAAACTAGTTTTTTTTTGTTGTATTCTGATTATAACAAATGATAAGTGCATATTATCCTCTATAATAAGAATATTTTGTGAAGGAAGAGTATGTATGTATTTTTAGGTTACAGTTTGAGTACAGCCTAGACAGCAGGTAGCTACAAGTATAACACAAGCCATTTTATTATGGTATTTAAGTAAGTAAAATATTATTATAACGTTATATTGATTTATATTTTTCTTTGCTGATATTACATTGGTAATTTTTTAGCGTATATTTTATTATTCTGAAATAAATGTTGTAATTTAGTTGTTTCTTTGCTTCTAAAGATAAACTGAAAAACTCATTTAAAGAAATGTTTAACGATTGTCTACTTTGAAGCTTGTATTGTAGGATCTGTTTTTGAAATAAGAAATAATTATCACAAGTTAACTTAAAAAAAAAAAAAACTATAAATAAAATAAATAATTAAGGTGCATACTAAAAATAGAGGCTAGATGGTTTACATGTGTGAGGCTGGGTACAACATCTGTTAAAGTAAATAACACTCTTTAATAATATTTTAATGCTCTATAAGTCATTAGATTTATTGTACACACAAAGAGCGTAGTGGTTAAAGGTTCTTTTTAAAATAAATTGTACAGTTAATACAGTTTGCTACAGTTGGAATCTGCAACACATTAGGTTAACGTGAACCTAGTTATTGACGTGTGATTAACTACCTCAATACATTAATCCTCCAACTGCAATAATCTATCTAGTACAAACTAAAAATGTTTGTAAAAAAATGCTAATAATAAAAAAGGACATCCAAATGTTACAACGATTAAGCATTTGTCGGCGAAAGAAAACTTTGTTAACAGTTTATTTATTTCTGGGAACTTAATTAGAGTAAAATATTTGATTAAAATAATTACTTAAACAAAGTACGGTAAGTAAATTCTTTACATTAGTATATTTTATATATTTAACGTTAAAATACTTCAAATACATATCAATTTTTAAATAAATATTTGTTCAGCTCATGATCAAACTGAATCACTTAATTTAAACCATTTTTGAAATAAGCTTATAATTTACCCAAACACAAATAATGTACAAACATAAATGAAGCATTATTTATTTTAAGAAGTTTAAGTACAGGTGATGGTCTTATAAAAGCATGTTTTGTGTATTCTAAATTCTTGTTTGTTTCTCAATGGACTTGTAACTGGAGAATGGATATTTCAGAGATAAAATGTTTCATTTTAAAGTTATCTTTCTTTCCTTCTGTCATGATTGCTAAATTGAAACTTGGAACCATTCTATCATATGTCAAACTTGGAACCCGTGTAAATTTTTTTCAAGTAGCGAATATTTTTACTATAACTTTTAACCGAAAAATACGATTTTATGAATTATTAGACAAATAGTAGTGCTTTCATTAAATAAGGAAATAGAAAAATAGGTGTAATACAAGTTCAGTCAACTATCAATAATTATTAGATGGAAAGAAAACTCGAACTGTACAGTTGTATCTAATTAATAAACGTGTCACTTAACAAATTAAGTATTTCATTTACATTCTGGAAATGGGTCCTTATTTTTAACACTAGTCTGGCAAATATTTATTTAAAATGTATGTATGGAATTTTAAAAATTTGGTTACGTTTAAAATAAAATTTTAAGTAGACATTTCCATGAATCTATTTCCTCTGTTCGGTACTATTTACTGTAATTCGAAATTCTTTAAACTATTTTGTGGTAAATAAGATCCATGAAATTTAGAAAAAAAGTTAACATCTAAACAAATCTAGTTTCTCTACTTTTAAAAATATTTTTGTTTTATTTCAAAATTATATTTACTCTAATTATCCTATTCCCAAATTAATTCCAAATTTTTAATAAAGTTTATAAAGTGTTGTTAAAATAAAAGTCTACTTTATCTCACAAATGCTTAATAGTATCTCGAGTATGCAATAACTCTAATGTGTTCTTAAAGAGCAGTTTTCTGTTTTGAAATACTGATATTTATCTCAAGTTACAAATGGTATGTTGTGAAAGAAACCGCCGCCACTCAATCTTCATTCGATGGCCAAATAAACCGAAAACATATAAAATAGCTTTATATTCGTTAAACTATGGTCACTGTGGGAAGTATAACTCTCTTGTGTTTAGATTGCCGACCCTCATAATAAATTGTAGAGCTTTGAGTAGTCGCAATAAATTGTGTCCGCACACGCCGCATTCAATGAACTCAGTTGCAATAAATTCATTTTTGCAAAAACCATTTGAACTTATAGATGCATACTATATGATATACTATTGTGATAACATAAAGCTTGTTAGATTTATATCATGGCTCACATTATTACTTCAAGTGTTTTCAAGTTGTTTTTGTTACTCAACGTTAAAAAACCGTTAGGACACTGCAGCATGAATCTTAAAGATTTATCAGAAAAGTCTAAAGACCACCGTAATTATCCACCATAATACCACCACCACATTATACGTTAAATAATTGAAAAATATTTATTTTCCATTCGTTATTGATAGCTTTATATATTTTATATTAATATTTCAAATTGTATATTTATTGAAAAAGATTCTTTCTTTGTCTCTTTAAGGTGTTAGAATATCCTACTATTTGACCTTCTTTATACACTAAAATATAAATTTGTTCACTTATTACAAATAAAATTCTTTAAACCTTCGTACATAGGATAACAATAAACGTTCATCAGTCGTACTATTTATTTTGCAGGCCAAGTAAAGCATATGGAGTAAAGTACAAATTGGATTTTTAGCATAGTAAGCAACACTTTATGAAATAACTAACTATACATACAAAATTTAATAAAATTATCCAATACAAAGAAAACTGTCAATAATGCAAACAAATTTGAAATTATCACAGACAATTATCAGATATATAATATAGCGATTTAAAAAAAATACTTATGCCAAAATACTTCATTCGCTAAACAAACTGCAAATCCTGGATAACTAAATAGACGACGTCTTGCAAAACATTTAAACAAAGTAATACAAAGATATAATAAATGGTCAGCAATTACAATTAATTGTGACCAAGAAAACTTCACTTGTATCAAAGTCAATATACACTACCCTATAACAAGAAAACCTTATACAAAATAAGTGAAACGATAGACAAAGAAAACGGAACATTGATAAAGGAAAATTTCAATTCGGATCCCAATGTGTTATTTGATACAATAATGGACAAACTGTATCTAGATTAAACTGCGGGCACTTAAAACAAATGGCAGTACATTTTTAGACAGTGGGAAAAATCAACATTTAATTGCATAGATAAAGTAATGCAAGATGTTTATTATTTATGAATTATTTTTTTAATTATAAACTAGTAAGGACTTAAAAGAACAGCTTCAACCAAAACAAAATTTGGCAAAGAATCAGATTTAAAAGTAATAATTTTCTGGACCTAGATTTCAAAATCCGGTCGACATTATTACTTCGAGGAAATGGATATTATATAAACTAATTTAGAAGTTTTAATACAAATTGGGAAACATTTGTTTCTATAAAATAACTAAGGCAACTGTATCTTATAACTGCAAAAGTTTTCAAATTACTTTTAAGTGCAGTATAAAACTATCTGTACTTTCGATTTTTCTGCAGCCATACTTAATAAACCCTTTATTATAATTAATTAAATTACAAGTTAAAAATATGGAACAAGACCGGGATTTGAATATCGTAAAGGTCCCGGGTTAAATTTAATTAAATTAACCCTTGCTGAGGAAGTGTGTATGCTTAAAACTAAAAATAATAATAAACCTTTATTATATCTTTGATTATTAAAAGCCATATTATATATTTTTTCAACTAAATGTGACCAACATGTTCATTTGCCACCTAAACAAACGTTCTAAAACAACTGATAGCTACTCACTGTCCAAAAAAAATAATGTATGGACGCCAATTAACAGTTGTTAAATGCGGTTCTACATCGCATTTCACATTTGTTATTGTCACGTCGCCCGCTCACTAAACAATAAACATACGATATAAATGATCTAATTGATTTTTAGATCTAGTAGTCAATACAAAATCTTAGCATATAATGCAGAACGTTTTAGAATGCGTTTTATAATACATTTGTATGTTTATAAAATGTCTTTTGAACAAACGATTGGTACTAAATTAAAACTTCCTAATAAAATTTACTTAATATAAAGGAAATGTATTCAAGCAATATAACATTTCAGTTTGTTTTTTCTTTATCAAGGCATTGAGTTTAATATGCGGTTTACAGACATTTCAAATTTATAATTTATTCTGCTTTTGAGGTTAACATAAAATTTGGATTGAAAACTTACCTCTTAAAAAAATTATTGATTTCATTACATAGGCATATATATCATAATATACTGCGTATCTTACTAAAGAGTCGCTATTTTTTAATAGATGTGTTAGTCACTTGTGTAACTTTACAAACTTTGCAGTTATTTTCTTTAGACATTAAAAAATTTTTACTCAAGTTCAAAGTTATTATGTACGGCAAAAACAAAATGATAAAGTTCTAAAAACACATGCATACATAGGTTTCTAACAAAACTACTCCTCTGTTTATATATGAATTATTGTTATAATTTATTTGTTGTTATCATTGGTGCTATTTATGCCATTTTAATAGATTTGTTGGGATACTGGAACCCTTAACAAGCGAATTGAACACTCTCACTTCTAAGGTTTATTGTTCATGAATTACAAGCTATTAAATATTTACAGTTATATATTACAAGAACATTTTATATTTGTTTAAACATATATATATAACATATATATATGCATAATATAACATAACATTAGTATTTAGTGATGTTTTTAGTATATGCATGATTACTATCCTAAAAACAATATAATATTCAATTCAACAATAAATGACGTTTTATGCTATTGCTCTAAAAATTAGTAAGAAGTCTTTGCAAAGACCTTATTTAAATATGGTTCCTTCTTTAAAAAATCAACCGTAAGTTAAAATTATGTTGATAAAAATTGGACTAGTTATAGGTATATGCAAAATATGTTTTAAAATACTGAAACTGAAAGAACTACATTTGCTCCACTATAGTGCGTAAAATTAAGAATAAGCTAAAATTAAATAGGAAATTTAAATTTATACTTGCAATACTGTGTATTGATAAAAGGATGTATCAAATGTGACACACATGAAAAGTCTACCTAATAAGGTAGTAAACAGTTTTGCATGTATTTTCTATGCATTAAGAATTTGTGTTTTACTTAATTAACATTGTTTTCTAAACGACAATTTGAACGAAACCTTCAACAGTTGACGTCAGATACGATAAAAATAAAAATAACCAAAAGCAATAAAGTTTACCGATACGAACAAATTCCTTATTTTTAAAGTATTTCTACAGTTGAATAAAATACCTTTATTTGATGTTTTGTCTAATCTAAATAAACATGGTTTCTTCCAAGGTTTTAGCACATTATTTAACAAGATCAAAGGCAAGTTCAATTTGGGGGAGAGTCTTTTTACTACGCTCAATAAATCACATTTAATCTCTCTCCTCCTAAACCCTGTTAAAAAATGTAAATTACCTCTGACGTAGTTAATTATTAAAATTTCTTATCAAAATATATCTTAAAATACGAAGTTGTTTAGTAAGGTTTAAAACGCATTCAAAATACTGAAATTAAACTTGTAAATGGAATACTTATGATAATGGTTTTTTTCCTTAGATTTAGTATCTTTTAAGTTCTTAAGTTTATATGTTCTGTTGATTATGTTTGTTTAAGCATATTATATTAGTATGAGATATCAGATTAGAAAAGGTTAAAGTTCATCTCTAAAAGCTAGTTACAGTTAGTTGAGACTAAACCATGTTGGAAGGAACATGTATTAGTTTTAATTTATTAATACTTAATTCAAATATC
>JAGFPH010001730.1:49165-83413 GCA_018207615.1 Philaenus spumarius
TAATGGATCTTTTAAATCTTTGTCAGACAATTTATCAGTACTATTGCTCACAAAATAATGACAAAAATAGTGTTTGCATTGTTTTTACGTTTATACTGCTAGTTAAATTAATAAGAAAAGCTGATTTCAAATACATAACTATTAATAACAGACGCAACTACAGTGACTAAACTCGATTGTTCACCGTGCAATACAGAGCGCCCATAATCCATGCTATCCATACGACAGTCTCAGCGACACTAGTCAACTAAAAAACATTAACTCCCATGCAACACTCGGATAGTTGACGCAATCCCCATGATAATAAACGTGATGTTCCCTGTAATGGTAGTAGCATGTCTATTCTCCCGTAAGACCTGTACTGCAAGGTGAACGTGGAATCGAGTATAGCCTCGTAATAGATGCGCTGCGGCCATCGTGTAGGCCGGAAACGCAACAGCCGTTCAGTGGTTTCATAGACTGCGTAGAATACTCTTAGTTGTACGTAAAAGCATGAGTTCACATATTAAGATATTATTAGAGATGCTTGATACTCAGCTTAGCTCACACCGCAGCTATTGCTAAATACGCAGCTATTGCATGTATTAGATGCGCGCGCAAGTGATACGCTGCTAGGAAACCGCATATTATAAAGTACGATACACCATATTGTTTTAAAACAGATGCTGTCAACACCAAGACTACGGTCTTGCCAATTTGCCAGAAAAGACAAGACTTGTGCTGCGTCTTGGATGCACTTACGCGTCTAGGAAACCGTAGCCTTAATAAAATATGGCAAAGGAAAAAATATAAAACGTGATTAGTGAACTTACACTTTCAAGATAATAATGGTAATAATTTTATTAAATTCATTTATCTCCATCTGCTGAATCAGGTAAGTGTTCACTAATGGAAATGACAAAAGTGTTGATTCTTCAGAACAATTACACAAATAGGCAAATTTCAGATACATTAGTGAGGAAAATAATGTATTAAGAAAATTGAACAACTATGTAGCTCGTTCTGCTGTGATTGTAAAACTCAATAGTAAATATAATTAACTGTATGATTTTGACTTATGACTTTAATTTTAGTTATAATTATAAATTAGAAGAAAAATATTCAAGTTAATTTTGGATATATTAGAGATCACAAAATAAAGTTTAATTTGAAAAATTATAAAAATGTTTTGTATGTTTAGTTTGATAATTAAACATTTAATACTGTTAGATATTTGTTTAGAAAGTGTTAAAGTTAACCTCTACCTCTTAGCTTGTTACAGTCAGTAGAGACTTAACTGAGTTGGAATAAATGTGTTTTTAAATATATTTATCCATAATTATCATGTACATATTTGGAAATATGTAGCCTACATTATTTAATTAAAAACCAACATAAATAAAATATTTAACAGTTGACTGGTTAAATAAGGATTCGACCTAATTAATAAAAGGGCTACTTAAATTATTGTAAATTTATTGTAATGTATTTGTAAATTGGAAAAAATATAAAAATAAAATAATAATAATAATAACACCACTGTAGGCTGCAAAATAAGAATTAAGATTGTCTTCAATGTCGTATACACGAGGTAGTCAGTCTGTTGGTTCAATAATTGCAGTAAAAACCGTACAAGTGAGATAACATCGACCAATATCGGTAGATATCAGGGTAGCGCATATGGTTAGAGCGTCAGGACGGAAACCTGAAGGTCCCGGGTTTCAACTCCCGGTCTTGGTCTATGTTTTTTCACTTGTAATTTAATTAAATATCCCTTGCGGAGTGTGTAAGCGGAAAAAAATATAAAAATAAAATAATAATAATAATAATGATCATTAAACACATTCAATACTTCTTTTAAAGATATGTAACATTAGTTTCTAATAAAATATGTTTTTATTTTGTGCAAAAAATAGTATGCTGAATATTATTTTCGATTACTTTGACAAGTATCCATAGTTAAATATATGACGTGTTTCTGATATTTTTTATCTCAGTTGAACATTTTATGCATTTAACAGTAATAACATAGGGCATTGGGAATACAAATTTGTGAAAATGGATGTTGAGCTTAGGCAAATCTATGTGCAAATTTATTTATCTGATGGATCCTATGCGACTTATATCCTGAAAGAGAACTGAGGTTTATTTCGTTTTATAGAGCAATGAAAGATAATTACACAGACAAACCTTTTAAGAACAATGCAACAAATACATTTTTTACATTGTATTCAGAGGTATTTTATTTGTTTTGTCGGTGGAGAATGATTAGACAACGAAACTGTACAGACTGCTGATAACATTCTTCTCCTTCTCTAAAAGAAAAAGGTGATTATATTAACTAAATTATTAAAATGCTGTAGATATTACTTTTGGTTAAGCTGCTATCACAAATTTAATATACAAATCTTGAGCTACAAAGACATAACATGGTAAATTTAATTTAATAAATACCTCAAACGAAGACTTACACTTTTATTGTATTTTATATTAACATTTTTATAATTTTAATATCTCGATACTTTTTGCCACTTATTCATGATGGCATGTAAGAATTTAATACGGAAATAATTACTTAGTGTAACGGATTTTGGTGGACACCTTTATTCCAAATACATGAAACAAAATTAATTTATTAAAATAAACACAATCATTTTATCAAATGACTAAGCTTATCCAGTAAACAGGATGTAACAACTCATATAAGGTGTCGAATTTCTCCAAACTAAACCATTAAGGCATTGAACTCCAAGAACAGCTCAAGCAGTATACAGTGGTATACGTGAGAAATACTGCTAAACCTTTCAAAAGGTCTGCAAATTTAATATCAAGCCCCAATAAGAACAACCACAAAATTCAAATCCCAATCACAAGAAATTACGTGAAACATGGAAAAAAATCTGAAAATATGAGTGAACGGTCAGTCTGTTTTTAACATTTATAGGACCACTCGTAAAGGAAAGAGGGCCAAACAAAAAGGGTACGTCAATTAACATCAGTGAAATGTGGAGGAGCTCTTAATAAAGATACAAATTAAGTGTGTAGTGAAAGTGTGAGAGCGATTGTTATAAGGAAAGACAGGCTATGTAAGTAAATTTAAAGCATCTATTATTGTAAGTCAGATCTCGGAGGGTAAGAAATTAATCAAAAGAAATCGTGTACTAGTTTATGCATCAATAATTAAGGTGTTTAATAAAGGAATACATTCTGTAGCTTCAAATTTCATGTGGATAAAGGTTTTGCTCTCAATTTAGATAAAATATTCAATATTTTATGTGTTCAATGTTTCATAAATTAACATCAATGTTTTAAAAAAGAATGTTAAAATATTACAGTATTCATTTAGAGTTAGTTGTTAAGGTAATTTTGTAATTATAGTTTACTAAAGTATATTCAATCCAATTTTGAGAAATAGCTACCTAAGATTTAGAATTTGAATAGTTTTCCTGAAAATATTGTAGTAGTATGATACTGCAGTAGAACCTGTGCTTTTTTTGAATCTAACTAAATACTGATAATATAATGACAAAAATATTCTGAATCAAACTGTAGTTATTTCGACCTAGTTTTCCTTTTGGAGACAGCCAACTTGCCAAGCAATATTCGACTCTTTAATAGGGTCTGGTTGGAAGCAACCAAGTTATAAGAGTATTCATAATATACTACAAATATAAAAAACTAATTGCCTTACATAATAATCTCACATTGTGAATGCATCTTGAAACTTTTCAAAAGGTCATTTTCAAACCAAGAATCATTACATTATCTTACATTAGGTTTTACCAGTATATCATATTCAAGCATTAATGGATATTTGTTTTAGCTTTCCTGAATTGTTTAGAAATGAGCAAGTATTACAGGTGGAATAAAATACCAGAAAGAGTTGTCTAGCAGCATTTTTAAAATAACTCGCAATAGTAATTTTTAGGGGTAAAGAGAGCAGTTTACAACTGTTTGTAAAAACAGTTAATGCTACCTTTGGAGCATAATATTACATTTTTGATGTATCTATTTCTTTACCTAGCAATATTCATTCTTCTGGCAATTAATGTTGACCTAAAATCTCAAACACAGACTCTGTCGAAAGCAATTAGGTCTAAATATACCTGATTTACAAGAACAGGGAAAAAATAATACCAAGATGCAATTTATTTAAAACAAATATTTTTGATGCATTAAAACAAATTTATTAATTTACCTGACATATTCATAAAATATAAACATAGTCTACCCCCATATGTTTAGTATTACATTTGTAATATTGAATATTTGTAGGAGGGGTTGAAATATAAAAGTTATATCCACTTTACGCAAAATTTAAAACGTTAACTATCCTTTAATACTTTACCAGTAAAATAACCCATTAAACCTGGTCATCATTGTATATATATTTTTTTGTATTTATAGTATTGGTCTATTTTATATATTTATTTTTAAAGTTGGACACCTTTAACATGTACTTTAATAATGCCGTGATTCGTATTAATTTCATTTATTATACACATAGTAGTCCATATCGAATACAAATTATTATTCTCCTAAACACATCATCTCTTTCTAGATAGACCTATAAACATAATATTTATATTACGTAATATGAATATTATAGTATAATTATTATAATAATTATAATAACTATTATCATTATTATAATATGAATATTAGTATAATATGAATTCATCCCCAATATATCAGAAGATATAAAATACAGCTGTTCCACAAAGTATCACTTAATGTAAGATGGAAAGTTGACTGGGAAATATTATTTTACGAGTTTTTTGTTTAACAGAAATCTTTTGCAAAACAGTATTATATTGAATGTTTATAGAGTTGTCCATAACAGGCAAGCTGTATAACGTACATTTCTTCTTGTCTTAAAGCAAATGAAGTTTTAAATTATTATTTTCAAAAGGAAATATTTAAACAAAGTCCAAAGTTCATTATTTAAAACAAATTACGTTTCAAATTCATATTTTTGCAATGTTTATGACAAAAATGTAAATTGTTACACTCTGAAATATAGTGTTTCTATTTATAAATTTTGAATACAGCATATTTACGTTTTCATTAGTTATGTGCATGTCCTATAAATGACGATATCGTTTTCAAGGTATTTAAAAAATCAAGTGTGATTAGTTATTATATAAACTTAGCCTCTGTGACATTATTTATGAACTAAATACAACTTCATAATTTAATATTCAATTAAAATAAATTAGTCTAAACAGTTTAAGATAGGTTTCGTTGTGTCAACAAAATTAACAAATTTAATGAAACAAATAATTGTAATTAAATAACTAACTCTTTCTATTGTTTCATAACTTCCAAGTATTTTGTAAAAAATCTGATTTTGTATGAATTAAGAAATAATAATAAGTTAACTTTAGTCAAGAAATAAGTTCTTTTACTTTAGAAAAGAAATCAAGTTTATCATTTCCGTATACCTGTATTCACCTATTCTAATTTAAATCAAGTTTTCCACCCTCAGTGGGTATAAATCTCCAGTTTGTACGTTTTTGGCACAATATCAACAACTAGAAAGCAAGAACGTAATAAATCTTGAAAGAAAACTCGAGAAATACGACTTACTCGTAATGCCTGAATTTTAAAATTTACGGCCCGTTTTTACTTTCTACAAATTTAAAAGGAATAAAAAAAATATTTTATTGCAAAATTGTTAAATTTCTACACAAACTAATTTGTATTTGTTTCCCATGGCCGATTTGTGGCCGATTTATTTATACAGTCATTGCCTGTGTAAAAACTTTGTGTAAAATTTTGGGTAAGAAGTAAGGGTTTAGAATATGTTAAAACATTCCCAAGTAATGGAATTCAGTGATCTAAGCCATTCAGAACGCCAAAAATATTTAATGTGATAAGAAGACTTCAAATTTTTGAAATATTTTATTAAAAAATGTTTGTCTCTTATAAAGGTAAAATTGGAATAACTCTTCTTTTAAATATACTTTTAATGATTTTGGTGTTCAACTTGTATATTTAGGTCTAAATTTATGTACGCTGTGAACCGTAGCTCAGTTCAAATTGTACCAACAATGATTTGTTAAGTCCTTATATATAAATACAGAATTAATTTAGAAAAATAATATTTTATCTTTTTATCAGAAAATGGGTTTCTAAAAAGTATTTGTTTTGTGTGTCAGACTATTTGTTAAAACTATATTTTATAAGGATAATGTAAAGTCTTTTTGCTTGTACTGTCTGTTAAATGTAGTTATTATTTCCATTTACAAACATATTTATCTTAGTTAGGTAATAGAAAATAAGGCATTATGAGAGATAAATCAGATAGTAAATAATGTATTAACTAAA
The DNA here is from genome assembly GCA_018207615.1 of Philaenus spumarius. Lineage (NCBI taxonomy): Eukaryota > Metazoa > Arthropoda > Insecta > Hemiptera > Aphrophoridae > Philaenus > Philaenus spumarius. The sequence continues at coordinate 55,475 of JAGFPH010001730.1, forward strand.
AAATATTATTTTTATATACAAAAACAGTGTTTCTAAAAATGTCGATATCTTCAAATTTATCCATTGAAATGTGTTACTTCGCAGATCTAATTGAAGTTTGGTGTATTAGTATTAGCTACTAGCCTACTATTAACAAATATTCTTTTAGGTACGAGTATAATATGCTTTTATATGCTTTATATACCATCCTCTAACAAGATATCTTTTAAAATAATACTTGCTTCACCCCTAGTGTGCATTTTTAAACAGGGGAACCAAACTCCTCATGGAGGTTGACAAACCGGAGAGTTTAGACAGAGTAATTTTATCAAAGTTTTCCATTAATATGTGTGAAAAATGGGGTCTTTTCTACTATACGACCGCATGGCTCAAACTATTTTCTATGCTAACAGAATGATAATAAACTAGAGTTTATAGATGAAATCATCTATCAAATAAATGGTTTTATTGTTTTCTTAAAATACACAAAATAGAAAAACACACTAACACAAACTAATTACATGTGAACGTTTTTATGACTTTTACACTTCTGGTTAGGTTTGGGTTAGGTCTGGGTTACGTCTATGTTAGGTTAGGTTAGGTTAGGTTTGAACTGGTCTATTGAACTTTTATTTTATCAAGAAACGAGCCATGCGGTCGTATAATAGAAATGCGGTCGTATATTAGAAAAGACCTGAAAAATGTACACAACAAGTAGCATATGTTTCTAGCTCGTATCTAAGGAGTCACGACAAAAAGCCATATTAACAAAAATGCAGATAAACTTTACTTTCAATAGAAATGCTAATTTTGAAAACTGTTAATTTCCATTAAAAGAGCTGTAGAAAATAATAAAAGAATTTGGGAAAAATTATAATATTTTTCATAAACGTTTATCTCTATTTTTAAAGTATACAATAATTGAAGAAGATACAACACAAAGTCATAGTCCTGTTAGTGAAGGAATACATGGGATATAATATAAGGTTTATATATCGTCCCCTATAAGGTAAAGTATCGTAAGTGCCAAACTGTAAGTTTTACAGGAGACACAAAAAACTGTTTGTTATGTATCAAACTTTACAGAATACCCAGCCTAAATGGTTTTTAAGTGTAAAACATCATAAAACAGCAATTTATGCACTCACATTAATTTCAATTTAATTTTTTAATTAAAAAAAAGCCACTTAAGATACTTTGTTTTAACCTTTTTCAGCCTTCTCGGTGCTTACGATATTTATACTTGGTGGATAAGATGTTAATAAAACTTCAGATAATGGAAAAAAACATCTTATCCACCAAATAAAAATGTCTTAGGCACCAATAGCCTCATGAACCCTTGTCAATAAAGCACCTTTGTCTACTTCAATATTGAATTTGCTACAGATTGAGATAATTAGTATCAAGATAAATAGAACTTTAAATAATTAGATAGGGTAATTGTAATAAGATTGAGAGAGATTTCAGTTTTAATTGTTAGACTTACTGGCAATTTCACTTGTTAGTTCTGTAGGCAGGTAGTTGTTGGCTTACTACTAGGCCTAGTTGCAGTTTTTTGGTTACTTTTCAAACAGATAAAAAATTAAAACGGCACATAAATAAAAAAAAAAACATTGATTCAAGAACAGAACATATTTAATTACATTTAGGCCCTATAACATTCTTTTTACATAACAATGGTTTTGTTCAAAAAAAGTAGGCACTATAACATTTTTTACATAATCTAATGGTTTTGTTCAAAAATAAAATGTCTTGTGAAAAATACCATTTAACATCTCTACTACAGTATTATATTACAAAAAAAGTTAAAAGGCAGAAAGTTTTTTTAAATGTTACTGATAAAATCACAAAAAGGCTCTACAACTTCATCTTCCTCAACTGTGTCTTGCAGGAAATCATTGACACTATTGGAATGCTTTGGAATGCTTTAGTGATAAAAACTCTTGATGGAATTCTTCTGGAATAGTTTTTTTCTTGCACAACTTTTCTCCAAGTCCTTGTACTTTAAGGTACAAATTAACATCCTTTCAGAATAGTCTTTTTTCAAAGTTATGTTTTCACCACATGGTTGGAATTTGTATTCTTGCTCAACAGCACAGTCATCAATGTAGCTGTATCTGATAAACATTGAGTTTTTTAAAAAAAATAATGCTTCTTACTTGAGAAGTTTTCACGGGCTTTCTTCTAACATCTTTGGTTTTTCTTCTTTTAGCATTGTTCTTTACTTTGCATTTTTTTTGTACCTTTTTCAGTTAGTTTCCTTTTCCTTGCAGGCCCTGGCGTACTTTTATTCTCTTCAACGCTTACAACTTCATCTTGGAGTACATCAGGGTTTTTTGATTGCTGAGGATTTTCTATTTCTTTGACTACTGAATGTGATGGCAAACATTTTGATTCATTTTCAAAACTTCCCCAATCTTGTATATCCTTGTATTCATACCATTGTAGAGAAGACACATGGTATGGTCTAGGATTGTGTCTGCTCAAAGAAATTACAGCTGGCCATTAAGAATTTTTAATTTTTAATGAAACTGTCAATGGTAGATTGAATAGAATCTTCAGGCATGTTTGTGCCATCAAATAGTTGAGAGTGATTTCTTTTATGTGTTTTGATTTTTTCAAAAATGTGTACAGCATGATCAAAATTTGTTTGTTTTTATTCTGTCCACTGCAGTTGTCACAGTACAGGGAAAGTATTTCAATTTCTGGAATGGCTTCAACAGTGGTAAGATATTTCATTAAAGAAGTACATACTTCATTTGACCCTTTTTTGCCTTGGGTCTCATCCCATACAAAACAAAATCCATTTTTTGTTTGGCTCTCATACACAGTGAAGTTGTAAACTGAGATTTTCCTAGAGTAATACCACAGCATACTCTTACAACAAGGGGTTTTCAACACTTTTTTTGTAAGTCAAATGATTCAAATAAAAAATGTGTATCTTTTTTGTATCTTCAAATTTTTTCTTGCCATCGACTACTTCTTTTGTATGAACATCATACTTTTTTGCCATTTTTGTATCCAAGTTTTCCATACCAATTTGTTTAACACTTTCACAAAGGTTGCAGTTATCTTTTTTGGCACATGAAAGCCCAAGTTTAAATGTATTTCTGAAAACTCCTCTTTTAAGCGATCTGTTGATGGTCTGATGAAATAATACTGTAAGCACCTGGCACATACGATATTTATTCTGACGTGACAAAGAGAATATGGAGCTTACGTTGCTTTCCCTTGCAAGTGTTGGGGCTTACGTTATTTATACCGGTGGTTACGATATTTTTAAAATTCATGTGGTGGATACAATATCTGACTTTAAATGATAAATTCAGCAAGATAATGATTTTTGGCGCTTAAAATACTCTTACTAAACGATCCGGGAAGACCAGCCGTTTATCGTAAGCACCAAAACTCATTTTGTGAAAATTGGCACTTACGATACTTTACCGTATAGGGGACGATACATTAATAACTTTGTACAACACAATAGCCTATACTTAAATGTTTTCTCAGCAGTATTTATAATTTAAAAAATTGATGCAAATAATTTTCATCCTCAAAGGTCTATGTTTATAACTATAGTCCCTTACACAACAACTTATGCCATTAAATAATTTATACTTTATGGTTATTTGTCAATAACTAAAAAAACAAGTACTCGTTAGTAATACTTTGTAGTAATCAGCCCTATATGTTAGGTTACTTAAAATGTATTCTTTACAACTCAAACCTCTATAGAATAAAAATTTTACAGTATTCCGTTTGAGAGTATTTGATATTTACTTTTTGCAGTACTCTTAATTCAGGGAACTTCTATTGGCTTTTTTCTTTCAGGTAACAAAACCCCCAGTGGAATTTGATAAACGGGATAAGTTTTGACGGAGACTTATTGAATCAAATTGTTATATGAAAAAGTGTAAAAATGTGTGAAGGTGGTAAAACACTTACTTTAAATAATCTACGTTTTTTACTAGATCTAAGGTACAATCGACAGATAACCAATAAAAGTTGGAACCAAAATTGTAATACTTTTTGAAATCTAAAGATCCGCAATGTTTGAAGACTGTAGCTATAAGTGTATCCAAAAATTGAGTTATATCTAAAACGAATAAATATATACATATTGTAACATTTTAAGCCATGAGAAATGATTAAAAGGGTTATTTTGTAAATATATATATTGAAACATAAGATTCTGTTTTTTTGTTTTTTTTTTTTAGTAAGGAACAGTGCAATATAGTCATAAAATTTGTTAGATAACCTAGAAGATAACCACAAAATTACTTAACAGTTTGGAAAATTAAAATAACTTTGTAACCTTAGAATATTGAACTATCAAATTACATCTAAAAACTCTCTTTCTTTCAAATTCGACCTAGCTTTTATTTATTTTAAATACGGTATATAAAACATAACCTTCTGACATGAACAACAGTTAGTTGGTTTTAACCTAACGCGATTTTAATTATCAACATTTTCACTATTCTTATGTATATTTATTCCATGTTTAGATCATTAACTTTATTTAAATCAAAATAATATTATATGTTTGTAAATATAAACAACAACTAAATTTAATGTAAGATAGGTTAATAATTTGTAAAAACAAAACAAGTTAGTTCAGATGTTAAAAAATATGATTAGTCGATGTGAATGAGTAAAACAAACAGTGCGTAGTTTAGTGGCGTGTATTGAATGATTATGCCTCCGTATCTAACGAACACGTAATACTATAATTGAAAGAAATATGAGTAAATTGAAACTGTTATAAAAATATTAACATTTATGCAAGTTCAGTGTCTTAAAGTTATGGCAAATGTACAACTTATGGCCGTGACCCAGTGCAGACCGCGATTGTTAAAAAAAGGAACACCAATTGGCTTTCTTTTGTTACACCTCAAGAAGTTCAGACGTATTCATTTTTATTCTGAAGAGTTTTAAATGTTATGACAAATTTTGTTACGTTTTAAATTTTGAAAAACAGCACCTTGAAGAATAAACAAATTTGTATGGTAAAATAGCAAAGACTAACTTACTTTAAGAAATATTGATTCCTATAAAAGCAGCATAGGTAATAAATGCTAGTTTTTCAGCAGCATTTATAAATTGAATCTGACCATTTTCAAACCATTTTAAATATTTTAAAACATATTGAACACTAGACTGCATAAATATTCTTTTGTGGTTACTTGTATATATATATGTCTTAATATAAGAAGTATATACTAGAATCAATTTTGTTAAATTTAAGCTATAGAATTTCAATTGCACATTTAATAAAAAGCCAGGATCAGTAACCCGAGATTAAAGAGTTCTAAATAATTTAAAAGGATAATAAATTGTAAGTGCCAAGTGTACTAAGTGCTCTAAAAGGCTATTAAAAGTTAAACTGTAGAACAAAAAAAAATCGAATTTAAATTGTATTAAACAAAATTTACTTTGTTCACAATAACTGACTTATTATTAAAATTCTTTAAGATACATAATAAAGTAAGTTTTTCAAAAGTAAAATCACATATTTTTTAAATACTAACAGGTCGTAGTATTATAATATATCATTTTGTTAAATTGAAGAAGTGTAGCTCTGTAGAAGGTACAGCCAATCTAAATACGACAAAAGAAAAACGAGCAAATTTCTTAATCTCAAGTGGTACAATCCATGGTGCAATGTAAATTTGGATGAAAGTAGAAAATAAGATTGTAAACGAAGAAAGTTTGAGCTACAAAACTATAAAACTTAAGAGTTTGAATATCAAAACATAATAAACTCAGGGTACTTGCTTTCAGCAGAATGGCAGTACTGATAGGTTAGATAAAAATACACTTAAAATTTACGTGAAAACTTTATACATTTGTTATAATCTTCTATTAAAAAGTATTTGTAAAATTTCTATTATCATTTAATACATTGTATTAGTTTGACTTGCAAATAATTTACTGAGATTAATCATCAGTGGATCACGATATACACTTTTATGAGATATAGCTTACATTTCAATCGTTACCACATTGTGTAAAATGTTTCCATTATTCATCTTTTTGTTATAATAAAATTAAACTAAGTATATTTTATAATTATTTAATTGAATTATTTAAAACAATAACAGTACCAAATTTGATTCTGGATTTATTCTTATTTATTTATATTTACAATTATACAGAAGTTGTTAGGAGATTTTAACAAGCTTGAATAAGCAGAACAACTTTTCAGTAGAATAGTATTGCTTTGCAAAATGTAACTAAATCTATATATTTCGGACGTTTGTATTATACCCAAAACAAACAACACAAACTTGTAATCTTACAACTCTTCTAATTGGTCCATGCCAGTTGATAATTTTACTATTATTGTTGTCATAATAATAGTAATTAGTTTGATGATTTTGAAACGAATGGTGTAGCGGTTAAAATCGTATACACAATATAAGAGACAATTTGTGAATTTATATTTCTGTTAAAACTAAATTAGCATTTATAATGGTCTAGCATGCTGCAAATTAAAAATTGTATGCATTCATTTTCTTTGTAAACCTAATTTGAAACAAAACTCTTAGGAAAAACTAATCACTCAATGACACAAGCATAAGAATCAAATGAAGTAAAATATTAATAAATAAATGGTTTTAATTCAATTTTAAACTTCAGTTTAAATAAATTAAGTAAACTATATAAAAAAAATAAACGTATTAGTTGTGAAAACCTGTGTGCCTTTTTATTTTGTTATATACAAAGAAAAAACAAACTTTAAAACTCTCATAGTCAAAAGTATACATAGCTATATACACATATTCCAAGAAAGAAAAACCCGACTGTAAAATAAGATAAGCCAAAACAAACAAAAAACAGTATCTGATAAAATTGTTAAAAAATATAACTTTGTCAAAATTTATTGTAAAATTTGTAAAAATACACACTTGTACAACATGTTTTAAAAACAAACAAGAAAATATTTGTCTAACAATACTAAAATGGTTGCTGAAAATTAATGCTTTTTTATTTTATGAAAATGTACGTTTCTTAAAGTGAATTTAAAATGAATATTTAATATATTTTAGTGTTGTGTAACTTTGAAATGTTACATTGTTTTGTTAATATTGGTCCTGTATCCATGGTAATATAAAATATATATATATTATTTTTGTCTTAAACAATGACAGAATGGGTTTTATTTTTACAAAATTGTTTTCTAGTCAAAAACCAAAAAAAAAATAAATTGTTGAGTTAGTTGTTCATTCAATGAGAGTTTAAAGTGAAGCGCCACCTTCACCTGGGATTTGGGCCAATGAGGAAAGGAACATCACTTGTGGGACGAGCGTTTTATTCGATTTACAGTAGTTCTTAGTAAACATACTTTGTCTTCTCTGTGACAGGTACCCCTCAACTCATAAATAATCATAAGTAATAAGTAAATATATTAAATATTAAAGGGTCCACTATCAGCGGACATAGTATAGGCTGGCTAAAGGTACATTGCTGAGAAGACGATTCCTAGTTAACTAAGGGAGGGGGACGCTAGAGAAAAGCATCGAGAGATGTATCAGTTAGTCTGGAAGTGAACGCGTCCGCGATTAGACTCAATATTAAATGGGGGATTGATCTTGCTTTGGCCTCATGGCGTAATGTTAGTTTTAGGATAGGAATCAACAGAGAGTCGTTGTACTCTAATGGTTAAATAAACGCTTTAATCGACCATGAGTTTACCGCTTCTTTTAACGAACCTTCTCGCCATCCACCATCCTGACAACGCCCGTACATCCGCGCGAGGACTGAAAGGTACAGCCCGACCAGGGAAAACGCCGCTTCAGGATTCGGACACAGGAGAGCCGAACCCAACGAGGCGGGGCCCGTTACAACTGGTGTCGAGAAGTGGGATTCTTCAAGGGAAAAAAAGGTAAAACTTCATGGTCTAAATTTTTTTTTATAATTTTAACTAAGTAACAGATTTTTTTGAAAAGTTTTAAATTCATATAATTAATTGAACAAATTTTTTTAATAATAATGTTTGAATAAATACAGATATTAATTATTAATAAATATAAAGTTACAGAATAATATAAAAATAAAGGAAATCATGCATGATAGGTTAGAAAATTTTTACTAACGTAAACGATATGCGATAGTTAACTACGCATAAAGGAAAGGCATAGTATTTGGGGCAGCTAATGCTAAACCAAATCGCTACTGGACAAATCCTAAAGTTTACGGGAGTGAAGGTTTTACCTAATTTAAGATATGAAATGTGTTTCGCGGAAATATGCTGAGTAATATTGGGAACACGCGTCACTGATGACAATAAAAAAAAGGTTTATGTGAAATAATTATTATTTATAAAATTAATAAATAAGTTTTAAAATAAATAAATTTAATAAATTGATACAATACTAAATTACAATGGCGGACCAAATACCAATAGACGGTCAAGACTATTCGGTACAGGAGGCGTTTGATTTACTAAACCAAAGATGGAGGCAAACGACGGAAATAAATGAAACGTTAAGGGGAGAATTAAGGCAAGCGGTAGCATTTAGTGAAACTTTGCAAGAAAGGTTAGCCGCGGTTGAAACAAATGAAATGGAAGTATCAAGAATAGCAAATGAAACAGTAAATTTATCGGACTTACATTTAGGTTTGGTGCCAGTGTTGCCGAGTTTTAGCGGGGAAAAAAAAGGGGAAACGGTTAAAGATTTTTTGGATCAAATGGCGGATGTTGCATCAATTAGTAGATGGAAAGACGGAGAATTAATTAAATTGACTAAAATGAAACTGACAGGTATAGCGAAACAATTCGTAAAAATAGATTTAGCGTGTCAACAAGCTCGAACTTTCTATGAATTTAGGGCCGCGTTCGAACCCAGATTTCAAGAAAAATTGCCTGAGAGTTATATTTATGAACAGTTGTCGCAAACCAAACAACGGCGGGGCGAGGCTATAGAGAATTTCGCAGACAGAATTAGACATATTAATGGGAAATTAATTCGAGTAACGGATAATGAAGCAGCAAATAAAATTTTACGGGAAGACGCCGACCGTAGAGCTTTAGATACATTTACTAGAGGATTAACAGGTGAATTGGGGAAATTAACAAAATTGCAATTTCCGAAAACCTTTCAAGAAGCAGAAACAATCGCGATCGCAATTGAAGGTGTTAACATGGAATTAACGGGCGCTGTAGGTGGTATACAAGAGACAATAGGCCAACAATTATATAAAATAACTAAATGTAACGGTTGCGGGAAGAATGGGCATACGTATGACGAGTGTAGATTTGTGAGACAGAATTATAGAGGTTTTGGAACACCGAGGGGATATCAAGGTGCACGACAGGCGCCGCGGTTTTCACCACCACAATCGCAACAGCAATATAGGCACCCCAACGCAAATCAGCAAAGTAATATACACTACAGGGGAAAGTCGTTTAGGGGAAATGGAAATTTCAGTTGACAATATTCACAGAGTCAACCACAATACGTCGATAACAGATTTAGTTTCAATAACGGAAGATTTCAAAACAGGGGATTTAATTTTTCACGAGGAAATTATCACAACACAGGAAATAAGGGGTTATTACTCAAAGAACGGACAACAGAATAGGCCACCATTTCAGGCAAACGGGGGCGACCAGGCTAGCGGAAACAATGTTTTAAACTCAAATGGGGTGGGGCAAAGCGCCGTCACTCACTCCAACCAACAATAAATAATTTTAAGGGATCGGCACACAAGATGGTACCAATAAATAGGACAGAAGGGGTTTACAAAAACAATGATGTGTCAATTTTAGCAAAAATTAACGGCAAATGGGGTAGAGCTTTGATAGATACGGGAGCAGAAATAAGTCTTCTAAACCAAGATGTAGCTACGAACATTTTAAAAAATGATGAAATTATAGTAGCAGGGGTGACTGGAAATATTTTGGATATCTTAGGTACACAAATCACAGAAGTTTTTTATAATGAAAACGATTTTATTAAAGTTAAATTTCACGTATGTAAATTACCACTGGAATATGCTGCAATTTTAGGAAATGATATTTTAAAGACTAATAAAGTAATAATTGACTTAAATGAAAACACAGTTACAATAAATAAAAACAAAGTAATAATGATGGGATTTGGGAACATAGAAATTAACTTGCCCATAATCACAAACGACCAAAATATTAAAGCACATAAAATTGTTAAGGATAACGCTTCTAAATTACAAAAATTTCAAGGGGAAATAAAGTCAAATTTCAGGCAAAACAATAAATCTAAATCTAAATTATTATCAAAAGGCACTAAACCATCAAAAGATGAAATTTTAAAAGGTCAGAACGAACATTTGGAATATATTCGAAATGAACACGAAAAATTAGGCCGATCGAAAGAAGAAAAACGTGAATATAATTTATTTTGCAAAACAGATACACAAATACCAGCACTAAGTGAAGTCATGGTTAAATTTACAATTAGAGGATCTAAGAATAAAAATTTTGCTAATCCTAAAAATACTACAGAAATATTAAATCAAGACGTAATAATAGAACCAATTGAAAACCCACCATTTAATATTTTGTGCGCCAGGACTTTAATAAATTTACAAAAATCTAGGACGTGTTTTGCAAGAATTTTAAATATATCAGAAAACGAGATTAACTTAAAAAAGGGAACTTTACTAGCCAGATTAGACACGGAAATAGTAACAACGGAGGGGTCTTGTAAAGTAAATATGATTTCACAACAAAATTATAAGGGTTGTGAGTATGAAACTTCGCAATTAGAGTCTGATATTGAAAGGAAGTTACAACATTTACCAGAACAGGAAAAATTAGAATTTTCAAACATGTTATTTTACTATAAAGATATATTTAACAATGAGAATAAACAATTGTCCGCTATTAAAAATGTAGAATACCGTATCGACACAGGGTCAGTCAAACCAATTTATATACCACCACATAGGATTCCGTATGCGCAAAGAAGCGTAGTTAGGGAATTAGTTGACGATCAATTGAAAAAGGGTATAATAGAGCATAGTTACAGCCCTTGGAACAGCCCTATAGTTTTGGTAAAGAAAAAATCATTGAATGGGGAGGTTAAGTACCGGTTTTGTGTGGATTACAGGAAAATAAATGAAGTGATAACACCGGATGTGAATCCTTTGCCTAGAATAAGTGAGACAATAGATTTATTGGGCGGTTCGAAGTATTTTTCAGTAATTGACATGCAGGCAGGATTTCACCAAATTAATTTAACAAAAGATAGTCAAGAAAAGACTGCGTTTTCTACGTCTTGGGGCCATTTCCACTATAAAAGACTTCCATTCGGCTTAAAGATAGGTCCTAGTGGGTTCCAACGAATTATGAATAATATTTTAATAGGGCTCAGAAATGAAATATGTCTACTTTATCTCGATGATTTAATATGCTTTAGCAAAACCATGGAAGAACACATAAATTCATTAGATAAAATTTTTGCCAGGTTTAAGGAATCAAATTTAACAGTAAATTTAGAAAAATGTAAATTTGGAGTACAGGAAGTAAACTATTTAGGATTCTTATTAAATGAAGCCGGCATAAGGCCAGATAAAAAGAAGGTAGAGGCGGTAAAACACTTTCCTATACCACAAACAGTTAGGAATGTACGGCATTTTCCGGCTTGGCAGGATTTTATAGAAGCCACATAAAGGATTTTTCAAAAATTGCAAGACCATTGTTTGATTTAACTAAAGATGGTGTAAAATTTAAATGGACTACTGACTGTCAGACAGCATTTGAAACATTGAGAGATAAATTAATTACAGCACCAATACTTAAATATCCAGATTTTACAAAAGAGTTTGTTTTAGCGACAGATGCATCAAAGGAAGGGTTAGGTTGTGTTTTATCTCAGGAAATCGATGGCAAAGTTCACCCGATTGCTTTCGCTAGTAGAGTGTTACATAATGCTGAGAAAAATTATGACGCGTCTACTCTAGAGATGTGTGGGGTTGTATGGAGTTGTAAACTTTTTAGGCCATATTTGTTAGGGAGGAAATTTAAAATCATAACAGATCACAAAGCATTATGCTATTTAACTTCTTTGAAGGACCCAACAAGCAGAATTTTACGATGGAGTTTAAAATTGTCAGAATTTGATTATACAATAGTACATAGACCTGGAAAATTACATACTAATGCAGATGCTTTAAGTAGGAATGTAGGGCTAACTAACGTAAATTTAATACAGAAAGAATTTTTGCCAATAATAGACTTAGATGAAATAAGGAAAGCACAAATAAAAGACGAGGAATGTCAAATTTTAAAATCACGTAAAAATTATAAAACAAGCCCAGAAAAAGTAATCTATTTTCAATCAGGAATCAAGAAATTAATTGTAATACCAAAATTATTAAGAAATAAAGTAATTGCATTACATCACGACCTAATTACGGCAGGGCATGCGGCGGTTAAGAAAACTTTGTGTAGAATAAAACAAAAATTTTATTGGCCTAATATGGAGGGGGACGTCACGAATTATGTCCGCGCTTGTAAGTCTTGCGCTCAGCGAGTTGATTACGGTAAATCAAAAGCACCTTTGGGTGACATTTTTACAGAACCAGACTTACCATATAAAGTAATAGCCATGGATATCGTGGGCCCTTTACCAATTACTAAAGATAAAAACAGATATATATTATCAGTATTAGACCATTTTACACGACATGCAACATTTATCCCAATAATAGAACAATCAGCAGAGGTCATAGCCAAGGAATTGATGTCAAAAATAATATGTCTTCACGGAATTCCAGAAATTATAATAACTGATAGGGGTTCAAATTTTACTTCTGAATTAATGCAAAACTTGTGTAAATTACTGGGTATTAAACGAATTTTGACAACACCATATCACGCAATGGCGAACGGACGTGCGGAACGAACACATAAAACAATATGTAAAATGTTATGTCATTTTGTAAATAATAATCAAGACAATTGGTCAGAAATTCTACCTTACGTAACTTTAGCATACAATACTCAGGTACATGAAACGACAAATTATACACCTTTTGAACTACTCTATGGACGTAAAGCTAGTATACCATTAGAATCAACATTGAAAATTACTGAAGACACTTTTATTTATGACAATTATATAGAAAACGTTAGATCACATTTAAGCGAGGCATATGGTAAAATGAAATTATATCAATCAAACGAATTTGACAAACAAAGGAAAAATTATAACAAAAATACTAAACAAAATCAATACTCAGTAGGACAATACGTGTATTTATATACGCCTGCATTGGAACGACACAGAGTAAAAAAATTAACTAAACTTTGGCGTGGGCCATTTGAAATCCTAAAAGTTCTGTCTAAATTTAATATTATGTTGAAGGTCAGAAATCGTGAAGTATTGGTTCATGTAAACAGAGTTAAACCATGTTTGGAAGTAAGCAATGGCAAATTGCAACCAAAAAGTAGGAAAACTAGGGGAAATAGGCGGTTAAAAAATGCTACAATCAACGATCTAGGACAAAATTTAGGAATAGGGACCTTAACAACGGATACCACGGGTACAACAGCTACGAACGCCACTAATGATATAACTACACCTGATATTCATGCAGCCAGTACAAGTGCCATAGTACCAGCACTCATACAACCGCAAGGTAGGCCAATTCGTATTAAAAAGAAGCCATCTCGTTTTCAAAGTTTTGATTTATCGTAAAAAGACAAAGACAGAAAAATTACATAATAATATGTTCATTAATATGAATATAAAAAAAAGTAGAGTTAATGAGTAACAGAAGAGCAACTCCAATTTATCATGGTAAATAGGTAACTATAGGGGACCTGAATTACCTAATGGAACACCCTTTATATGAACACAACACTGTAGGGATTCGTGTAAATTGTAATTATAAGAGAAAAATTAAAATGTTAACAGTAATGATGTAACATGGAATGATAATAATAATTAATTAAATTAATTAAATCTTCAAAAAAGAAATAAACTAAATATAAAGTTTTTGTTAGGCCTGATGTTTCAATACATTCAGTCAGGAACAGAGACAGGCAGAGCGCATAGACTCAAGAAGCGACGTGTGTTATCAGGTTACTTTGCTGACTCGGTAAAACACGCTCGACTGGAGACCTTGGTGCAAGTTTGTAACGCTGTTTAATTTATCATGGGACAGGAACAAAAACTTTGAAATAAATTGATTTTAAAGTACTTTATACATTAAATAAAAACAAAATACAATTAGATAATGTTATTAAACATCATTAGGCATCGTGTAAAATTGTTTTAAGTAAAAAATAATCTTTTTTTTTTAATAATTAAAAATAAATAACGTTTTTGGGGGTTATAAATTATTACTAGCCTTGAAAAATCAACGATGAGCAGTGCTGCTGGGACTTTGCATAGCTTGAATTGTCATGTAGGGTTCAAAATTGAATTAAGTAGGTTTGGAACACATACTTATATGACAAAGTAAAGGTGTAAATCCTCCTGACGGCATAAGTGTCTCAAAAAGGTGATCAGAAGGACACATAGGGTTGTAGACTAGAAGAGTCTTTAAGAAGGTTATTTTTAATAAGGATTAAGGGTAGAATAATGATTAAATTTCTATCTATTAAATAAATAAAGTTTTTTTGTACTATTACAAACTTTAATAAAAGTTAAAGGTAATTCATAAAAGTTTTTAAGGAAATGTTTTAATGGAGAATAACTTTTGGGTTTTATAAACATTTGTAGTTAAGAAACTAAAGGATTTGTATGCTGTGTTGAACTAAAAGGGTGATTCATAAAATTTGACTTTCACGCATAAACAAAGGAATTCAGAATAGTTAATAAATATTGGAGTTCAATTGGATATAGTTTTAAATATTGGAATGTTTTGTCTATTAAGTATGACATAACAAAATAATGAAGGAAAATAATAAAATGAGGTCAATAAATATTGAAAATGTATAATTGGTTTATACACTTAGAGGAAACTTTTGAAAATGAAAAAATGTCAGTTAAGTGAAATGATAATAAAATGTTACGTTTTTTATTCAACGAGTATAGAAAAATGGTTCACGAGTAAAACTGAAAAAGTTAAGAAGTATAATAAATGAGTAGTCTAAGAACGTTTGTAAAATAAACTAATTTTTTTAAATAAAAGAATATTTCATAGTTATGAAAAGGTCCATAATTGAAAGAGTTAAGTGGAGTTATGACTTGTTTAAATGGAATTAGGGCGATTTCAGTATTGATAAGGAAGAAAGATATTTAAACGTGTTAAAGGAGTACTTACAAATAATATTGTTTTGCTTATGAAATAAGGTGAAAAAATGATAAGGTATAATATAAAATAAAAATATATAGTTGTACAAGTTTATACAAGTTAGAAGTTTAAGTGGGTGAATGTTATTTTAATTTGTTGGAATGAATATACACTAATTTGAACATTGTCTTAAATAAGGGTAAGTATACAACCCTTCTTCATTTCCGGCACTTTTGCCATATTTCTATGCTATCCACCTTTAACTTTTTCACACTTCTAGACAATGTAATTTAAATTCATGTATAGTCCGGAAAATAAGTTTAAATAAAATAAATTTGTAATGTTTTTTTTCTATTTCGATATTGGTATGAATGAATGAATATAAATATATAAAGCGAATATTAATCTTTGATCTTGAATATCGATAAATATTATATTATGATTATTTTTGTGTAATTTAAATAATTTAAATGATTAATGCGAAGATGTAGTGATTTGTCACACGTAAATCAAAGTAGTGCTAATTCGTTAAAAATATATAATAAATGGGAAAAATGTAATCATGTGATCGACGAATATTCCTATATAAATAAGTGAGATTATACAGTAATAGTGCGACGTGCTAAACAGTTTAAGATGTATCAAAACATTAAGATATAGACAATTTATTCAATTAAAAGTGTACTACGTTATGTAGAAAAGTGCGACGAATAAAAATGTTTTATGATGAGATTAATAATGAAGTGATAAATGTGACATATTAAGGTTATTGTATGTATGTTGAAATAATAAGTAATGCGGATTAAATAAATGACTATTTAGATATAGTCGACGACGGAAGACGTCAAAGAATGTCTTCAAAATAATTATGTGTCTCAAACATGTGCAAATAATAGGTTTTATACAGGATAATTGTATTAAATGTGGATTTTACATCAAGGAATTGAGTAAAATAATGTACAAATGCGATAGAAAGCTATTTTTAATTGTAGGAAGGATGTAGACGATGTTATTGAAAGGTCACAAAAAGAGGGGGTGAGTTATAATAAAATTGTTAAAAATATATTAGCTATTAACGTCATGGGGTAGAAAGCAAGATTATTTTTAAGTTTCAATTATAAATTATATACTGCATTTTTAATGTAAGTCAGAAGTGCCGATTAACGTGTAGCTTCAATATTATTCAGCAAACGTAGATAAATTAAGTTGAGTCGTAATATAGAAAGGTTCATAGAATTAATTGTTGATGTAAGAATTTGTCACGAGTGATTCAGAATTAACAGGATGTCACAATGCTGACATGCTGGGAATTATAGCAGTCTAGAAGTTCACAGGAAAACTGTGCACGTGCAAAAATGTGCAAACTTGCTAAATCACTGCGTAGAAGCATTGTTCGACTACACAGTTTTAAAATTCACATTAACTAAGTGGGTATAACTTGAAATCTCAACTAACTTAGAATCAGAGGAGGGGGTAACTGTGGATAATCCACCATACTATAGTTAAACTCTATGAGCCTTTTTATCTTACGTTGTAGTTTATCTTACTTTAATTTTCAAATGGAGCTAATACGAATTACTATATTATTAATAATGTTCTTAACAGTAGACAAAATAATAAGGGAATAGTTTTGAAAGATTAACAGATGTATTAGTAACAAGAACTGAGTGGACAATTGTGATAGAATTTAACATTTTAAAATTAATAGTTGCAATTATATGGTTGAATGAAGCAGTAGTAACTGAGGACAATTTTTTTAAATAAACTAACAAATGAGTCATTGGGGGATTTGGAAGAGATGGATAAGTTTAATTCAAATAGAGTCAAGTTAGATAGATTACTGCTGCACATTCAATCAAAGAAAGAAAATAATATTAAAATTATTAGGAATGTCAGTTGGACTATGTATGGAGTATGTAGTGTAATAACAGCTGTGTTAATATATTATGTATACAAAAAAATATCATGTTTAACAAATGGAATATTTAGATGTTGTTCAGATTCTCAGAAAACAAACAGAAGTACGGTGATAAATATAGGACAGAAAGAAGAAACACAATTGGATCTTAATCTACAGGACTTAAGGATTAGAATGTAACCAGGGAAGGCCGTCCCATAAGCTGCCATGAGTAGAGATATTTCTGTTAATCTAATTATTTTTTTTACAGGTTTAGAATAGGAAGGGTTAATAATTTTTTTTTTGAATTGGAAGAATGAACAAATGATAATTAAATAATAAGTTTCACAAGAATGAAAATAATAAGTAATAAAAAAAAAAAGGGTAACTTATAAAAGGAAAAGGTAGGACAATGAAATGAAGCCAAGTTTAAATTATTTGCATAAAGGGATGAATGAGAAAACCTGTCCCAAGTAAAATATCATAATTGCTTCACAATGCATGATACAGTAGCGTTCAAAACAAAGGGGAACAATAGACAAGCGAATTTTTTTTTGCAACTAATCTAAAACTTGCAATTTTTTTTTTTTCATAACAATATTACACTTTTGGAAATACAGGTTTCAATTCATGGTTCTACAGGTAATGAGGGGTTTATTTTTTTTGAGGAAATGTTATAAAAGTAATTGAGATAAACGTAAATGCAATTAAGTTGATTTAATGATAACAATGAAATCTATGAAATTTCTAAAAAGTTTCATGAATTGAATGAGTAATTAATATTTTGAAATTTTAAAGAAAAATGATATGTTGTCATGTAAATGGCCTTTTACTCATAATAAATGTTTTTTGTTAATAGTAAAATAATGAGGTGTGGAGAGAGGGAGTCGATTCAGGAGCATATATGAGAAACAGACACAATCACATTCTTGATACCATGTGGGCGACTTACGAGTTTGGAACTGACCAACCAAACTGCTGTTGGAATCTCCATCTGCTGTGAGATAGAATCCAACGCACTCTAACAAACAACTACCACATGAGTACAATTTTACAAATATAATAATTAAAATGAAGTGCCTGTTCAAAGTTTTACATTTTTATATGTTATACCAAATTCTAAGTACACTTTTAAGCTATAAGCTATATTTCTATTAATTAATAAATTAAGTTGAATTCATAAGGATGTGATGGGTTTGAAATGTTAAACAAGGATTTTTTTAATCTTTTATATTTTTTTTAATGATGTTAGATTAAGAACAATTTTGCATATACAAACATTAAAATATTTTTTCAATAACATTTTTCATTTATCACAAGAAATAATAATTTTTGGATACAAAACGATTTTTTTTCTACATATTTATAGTTTTAATTTAAACTTTTATTACAAATAAAATAGTATATATAATAATAATAATAACTAAATGTTTATTGATTTTTTTTAAAGAATTTTTTTTGATAAACCATTAAAGATAGCAGCAATGATTTTTTTATTTGTGACAATGGAGGGGAATGTAACAGCTTTATGCCTTTTGGAATAGCTTATTTTTATTTCTAGTTTCTTTTCAATAAATAAGACAAAAAGGGGAAAGTATAACTTGCTATTAATTCAGGGGGCTTTGTGGGATACAAATTTTGAGTTGTAAATTAAGAAAAAATAAAAGAAAAAGCTCAAGGTATGCTGTTTTACATAATTAGTTTTCCACACGGAATAAGCTGTTTGCAGGTCTCCGCATTGATAAATTTCCTTTGTAATGCTTGGCACATAGTAGAGTCCGCTTATTTTTTTATTTTTTTCATGCATCGTAACTTATGTCCTTGGGATTACGCTTGAAGGTGCAGGCAAAATCTCACCATCTCACTGTCTCAATCTCTAAATATAGTAGAGGAAGTGCAGCGGCCTGATCTCCGCTGGCTTTCTACTGCTATAAACGCTTAAAATCAACACCCTCAATTCTGTAAGTCCGATTATTATAATCATTTAAATTTTACGGGATCAACACATCCTTATTTCTATTCTCCTCACCACCTCTCACATCCCTCAATCTTTAAATATAGTAGAGTAAGTGCAGCGGCCTGGTCTCCGCTGGCTTCCTACTGCTATAACACATCAGTTTATCTCTTCTGCCTAAGGGCGTAAGGGGTTCCAAAACCCTGATATAGGAAGGAAGTGCAACGGCTTGGGCTCCGTTGGCTTTCCTGTCCTATATCATTTCCTCTACCCTCCACACCAAACAAACCATCCCATATGTGAAACTTATAGGGAGAATTAACTTAAAAACAAAAATCTTATTTTTAGTGAAACTTGTTATAGTGTTTAAGAATATGGAGTTTTAGAATTAAGTTTACTATTTTAATATTTACATATTACATATTACATCCAGCCGAACAACACCTAGCCGAACTAAAAATTTGGCTTACCTAACCTTAGGCTCTGCCACACCCTTGTGTATGATATACGTAATTACATAACCAAACTTAAAATGTAGACTTACACATTCCAAACGTTGTGCACTTTTTAAGGCACACTTACTGTCGTATTGAAAGTGCTGAGGTAATATACAATTAACCTCTGTACAGTGCGAGTATCTTTCCATCTCTGGTAATTCTTCCACGTGTGGCAGAAGCTTTCTCAAAAACTTAGCTTTTTCCAATCCTTTTGTGTAAATTATGGAAAACGGTTTGCAAATGTCTGGTTTTAATCGTCCGTATCTGTACATTTCTAAATAGTAGTTGACTGTTGTAATTTTTCGTGTTATTGTGTATGGTCCTGAATAGTCTTGTGTCATTTGTAAATATAATGTACGAAATAAATTATATTATTATTTAACTTATGAATTGTTTTCATTCTAATGATCTTTTCTGGGTAGCAACCGACCACATAGTTTTAAATTGCGTCTTTGGTTAGTTGACGACTTAGTCCATCACTATTACGTAATGTACCCTATTTAATTTAGATTAGTTAACAACTAGCTAATGGTCTTCTAGGTTATTTGCTGTTGTATCATATGGAAGTAGCATATTTTAGGTTATTTAAGAACATAGGTATAGGTCTCGTCAATGTCGGCGATAATGTGGCAATCTTAACATAAGGCTAAGCTGTGTTGGGTTTTTATGGGACTACATCTGAGATGCGTTGCTGAACTGAACGGTATCTCTTCCGTTCTCGTAGTGTCGTCGTCTTGGATGTTAGGTTAGGTTAATTTAAGTAAGTATAAGTTAGGTAAGGATAAGTTAGGTTCTCAGGTTAGGTTAGGTTATGTTCTAAGGTAGTTAGGTTAGATTAATTTTGGCTCTCTGGTATATTTTTGTTGTATTCGTTCGGCTAGGATCGGACAAATCCGGACTACAACTTAGGCCCCCCAAAAGATCCAAATCAGCTGTTTCTTAGGTTACCGTTTAGGTTAATACAACTTAGACCCCTCACCAACATGAACTCTTGTTGGTTAGGCTAAGGTAGGGGCGATCGGGGCTGGGGCGGAATGAAGTCACGACGAAAGCTGTTTCTTAGGTTAGTCACTCCTCCACCGCTTAGGTTAACCGAGCCCCAAGGATTCCAAACCGTCCGCTAGGATAACAAATTTCATTCGTTTAAGTTAGAGATAAGTTTAAATGCTTTAAGCGATACTACACAAATAAACGAAATGTCAACGAAACGTACAGTAAACAACTCGCCGGCAATGGATAACGTAGGAAAGGAATTTGTTACAGTAGTTATCGATATGTGCAAACAGGGATCATCGACTAAATACTTACTGTATAGTACAGCAGTAAAAGTCAATGCAAGCGGTAGCGATCTGATATCTGTAAAACTCGAAAGAAACACCGAATCAAATCGTGTTATCAGTGGAGAAGTACATTTTAAAAATAATTTAAAACCCATCATATCCGATGATACTTCTTTAAGGGTAAATAATATATCTTATAAAAGGTACATAAGTAATTCAGCTAGATTGGCTTCGTATAAGAACAGTCCTGAACAATTAAAAGTAAAGTCTCAACAGTTTAGCGACTCTGGATTCTTTTACACCGGCGTTGGAGCTCAAACGATATGTTTCTGTTGCGGAGGCGGTTTAAAAGATTGGGAAGACCAAGACGATCCTTGGACTGTACACGCGAAATGGTTCCAAGAGTGCAAGTTCCTATTGTTAGCGAAAGGAAAAGACTTTGTGAATGCGGCTGGCAAATACGACTGTAATATTGTGGTACCGAAAAATCGAACTCTACCTACGACCGAGTGTAAAATCTGTTTATCGGACGAAGTGCAAGTAGTTTTCTACCCGTGCAAACATTTAATAGCTTGCGCTTCGTGCGCCGTGTGTTGTACGCGCTGCGGTGTATGTAGAGAAAGAATAGAATATTTTTCGAGAGTGTTTTTATTTTAGAGGACTTTATTCCATCGCATGGATCAGTATACTTACCTAGGAGATTACCGCGTTAAAAAAAAGTATCAATTCGCCGACAAGCTGTACAGTACGATTTTAAAATCAACTGTGGTGTGGTGAATCGTTAAAAAAAAGACAACAGGAGTGGTCAACAGCATAGGCAGAAAGGCGAGAGAACTTCCCACATATTATAGAAACAGCAGTAAGGACAAAAGAAGAATTGTAGCTGATTGTGAATAAAAGTGTGATAATAAATTGTATTTAACCTTTTGTCGTTTTTCATTACAACTCCTATGAAAAAAGCTTCTTCTTAATACTATGCAATTTTAAAAGTGGAAAGTGTATGTCATTAAATATTGATATTAAATATTAAATAAATATGACGGCATTCCCCCGCCCCCACCAACACTCCGGACTCTGTGTGTTTGACGACGACGCATTCTAGTAGAGAATTTTTGAACTATCCCCC
The DNA here is from genome assembly GCA_018207615.1 of Philaenus spumarius. Taxonomy (NCBI): domain Eukaryota; kingdom Metazoa; phylum Arthropoda; class Insecta; order Hemiptera; family Aphrophoridae; genus Philaenus; species Philaenus spumarius. Next base: position 77,439 of record JAGFPH010001730.1, read on the forward strand.
GTCCGACATCAGCGCGTTCTGGTAGAGAAATATCACCGTGCGAGCGGGGATTCGGTCAAGTCCAGAGTATACATCATAATACGGTAGAAGTACTCACCGTTGACACAAGTCTTAATTCAGGTAAGATCGGTTAAGCCCGGGTTATACTTGGAAATATATCGCATTTTATGTAGGTATTTCAAAGTACAGCGAAGCCTAAGGTTAAGTTCACCCCGGAGTATTTTCGAGGCAAAATTTTGGGGAGGGGGTTACTCAACCCGCCTTGTTTTAAATATAATTTAGGGTACAGCGAAGCCTGAGCATATATAGCTCCAATCTACGCTACAAAAGCAGAAGTGTCGTCATAGCCTAATGAAAATAAAACAAACAGAATGCAAATGTAATTTTTTTTTGCATTCGTACATAACATTATATTTACAAGGTTTCGACTATAGAGCTTTCTGGTAGAGAATTTATAAATATTTGCTTGTCCGATGGTCACGTTTTCTGTTAGAGAATCAGCTAGTTCAATAGACAGTACTCCGGGGTGCAATTCTGCCAACTCAGCAATCTTATACGCGTTAGCATAACTTTCTGCTGATTCGTGGCGGATGTATAAGTCTACATCGGGCTGCAAGAAGTATTTTCTATAAATCTTTCTTTTACTGTTAACATCGTAGAAGCGTTAAATTATGGAGTAAAAAGAAACGCAACATAAAGTAATTATTGAAAATTTTAATGTAAAAGCTAAACTAGTTGTCCAGATTTATTTAGGCTACCATTTTACATTTGAAAATAATACCGATAGAAGTAAAGCGTTACACACACGCGCGCGCGCGCATACACAACTAGATTATGATAATGTATCCTATTTAGGTTAGGTTAGAAAACAACTAACCATTGTCTTCTAGGCTATTTGTTGTGCAACCCATAGAAGTAGGATATTTTAGGTTAGTTAAGAACTTAGGCATAGGTCTCGTCGACGGTTAGTGGTGTCGCCATAGCATAAGACTAGGCTGTGTTGGGGTCTTATGGGACTACATCTGAGATGTGTTATTGAATTGAACGGTCTCTCTTACGTTCTCATCGCGTTCTCGTAGCGTCGCATCGTCATCTTGGTCGTCGCTGTTTTTGTCGTTGTCGTCGTGGTCAACGTTAAATTCGTCGTCGTTTTCGTTGATGTCGTCGTCGTTTTTGTCGTCGTCGTCGTTAACTTCGTGGTCGTTTTTATCGTCGTTGTCGTTTTTGTCATCATTGTCGTTGTCGTGGTCATTGTCAAAACAGGGTTTGGCTAATAAGTAATGTCCGCTAATGTCCGTTAGGTTAAATAATGTTATGTATCTCCAAGGTATTATTTGTTGTAGTTTGGGTTTGGTTAGTAAATAGCCTAGACTGGTATGCTAACCTAAGTATTTTTCCTGTGCCTATAAAGTCGAAATCTGGGTTAGACGTAGCAACCGCTTTGGAATCGATATTTTACAATCATAAGATGAAACATTTCTAGAACGGTCATAGTGGAAAGGTTGAATCGTGCTTTAAAAATCAAATGTTGCGTGAATTTACGGCCCCTTGGCAGATAGTTGGTCGATCTATTACCGAATATAGTAAAGTCGTACAATAATACTATGCACAGTACTATGGATATGCAACGCCGTTAAAGTTTTGAAAAAGCACGAGAACATGATTTTGGTCAAATTGGCTATATAGATAAGACAAACTATGTGCGTGAGACCCCTGTAGTGGTATTTTGTAGACCGTAGAGGTTGATGATTGTAGAGTCAGAGCTCAAAGCCGATCGTTAAAAGAATAAATTTAAAATACTCCTGCGAACGTCTATTGACCGCCAATAAAGACACTGCGATAGCTGCGTCGGTGAGCGAAGCGAGCATGGGTGGAGTTCTCTGTTAAGTACAGATGAAAGAGATTCTACACAGGTATCTGCTAATCGTAATACATATGTAAAGAGTCAAAACCACGTGAGCGAAGCGAGCATGGGTGGAGGTCTCTGTTAAGTACAGATAAAAGAGATTCGACACATGTGTCTACTAATCGTAATACAAATGTAAAGAGTAAAAACCAACGGCTATTCCACAGTCTGTACATTTTCTACCTTAATATTTACCGTTCGAATTGACAATAATAGTCAGTTGTTGGAAAATGTTGCACTGGTACAATGCTGTCTGTTAATTTGTGTAAAATCTCTTAGAATTGTTATGGGTTCGTGTGTATACGTACTTTTATGTGTGCAGTATGAATTCCAGTTGATTACACACTTATTAAAAACTACGCGACTGAATGTTTTGGCCCTCTTTAAGTAAATATATTCAGAACGAGAAAATAACTGCATAATCATGTACAAAATCAATTAATGTTAGGCGACTTGGAGCGCTCAAATGAGGTTCGGAAATTTAGGTAAAGATCTTTCGTATTTGTTTTCTTTACAGACGAAGTGTTTAACGAAATATTACTTTTGGACATAACTTCTGCTCTTGAAGGAAAGGCTACTCACGGTTTTACTCTAAGTGTTGGGAATATTCGAGTAACAACGGTGTTTGGAAAACGTTATGTTACATTCAATGACGGTCAGCATTTTTTAAACTTGAACTTGTCGGAGTGGGGGCGGTTTAAAGGCGCCATACCTCTGATAAACCTTCGTATTAAACAATTATTTTATTACGAGGAGGATTTGCGCGAGTACATCATTAAGTGCCTGACCACAAACGAACTCGTTACCAGCACACTCCCCGAATTGGACAGACTGTAAGAAGAGGTGAAGTTGTTCAAAAAATATGCAGGCAGTAGTTGAGTTTCACGGTTACCACGATAACAACTATAAGTTTATAGTCAAAGAGTTTGCTATAGTCGGTGAGAATTTCTCCAGTGTCGTTGTTTTCAAACCGCCTTATACATTTGATCAACTGAATAGTGGCGCTCGGAGGACAGCCCTTTGGCTACAAAAAAACTATCATCTTATCGGCTGGGAAGAAGGTGACGTTCCTTACGACGAAGACGTGATACGCACGCTTTGCAAACCGTTTTCCATAATTTACACAAAAGGATTGGAAAAAGCTAAGTTTTTGAGAAAGCTTCTGCCACACGTGGAAGAATTACCAGAGATGGAAAGATACTCGCACTGTACAGAGGTTAATTGTATATTACCTCAGCACTTTCAATACGACAGTAAGTGTGCCTTAAAAAGTGCTAAATATTATTACGATTCTCTTCTTAAGTTAAAAGAACAATACGGACTGTAAACACCGAAATTATTGGCAGGGCGAATGGCCAAAACATTGTTTTTTTATTTATATCCAATGTATTTTGTATTATAATAGCCGTTATTACTGTAAATACTTTAAAATATTAGTGTTGTAATTAGAGGGAATTATTAATAATAAACTGTATTTATTTGTGTAACAAAGTTGTTTTAATGAGTCATTCCTATAACCATTTCTTTACTGTAACTGTTATCAAATTGTCATTTTAATGTGAACAAGAAAAACAACTGTTTGGAAAAGAGTGACACGGGGTTTTGTACATGTCTAGGGGTTAGTGACCGCCTTGACTCCTGGGTTAACGCTGTGTAACGAGATTTTAGTACAATGGTGTTAGAGGCTATTGCACAACATTGTGTATTGAAAACTAGCAATTAATAGCAGCCATGGTAAATATGGGGAAGTAATTAAAAAAAAACAGAATTTAAATGTAATTTATTTCTTACAAGGTTTTGACGGCAGCGCATTCTGGTAGAGAGTTTTAGAAATATTAACCCGTCCGACGGTAGCGCGTTCTGGTAGAGAATCAGCGAATTCATTAGACAGTACAACGGATACAATTCTGCCGACTCGGCATTGTTACACATGCTAACATAAATTTTTGCTGATTCATTTGGAATGTGTAAGTCTACATCTTAAGTTTGGTTATGTAATTACGTATATCATACACAAGGGTGTGGCAGAGCCTAAGGTTAGGTAAGCCAAATTTTTAGTTCGGCTAGGTGTTGTTCGGCTGGACTCGGGAAAGCCTTACGTTCGGGCAAGTAATTATAATAATAATTGAAGTTGTAACATAACCTCAAAGTACAATCTATGCGGGGTTTGTACAGTATAAACAGTCACGAGTACAGCGAAGCCTAAGTTTTTAGTTCGGAAAAGATCGGATAGGTCTGGGCCACCAAATTTGTAAAAGATTTACATTACATTTGCTAACTATTGGAATGTCTAGTCAGCATCTAGCTGGGGTGTCGATTTTATAACAATGTACAGAAATGTTGGTCAGTTAAAGTACAAAATGCAGGTCACGTCTTTGTTGTGCCTTTATCAAGCGAATGAGTTAAAAGTATTACGCTACAAATTTCGGGGAAAAGCGTTAAGTATAATCGTGCTAGTAAATAATTTAAAACATAAAATCACTATCGAAAGTTTTGATGTAAATCAAGGGTGCGGCAGAGCCTAAGGTCGTAGAAGTGTTGAAGTATCGAGTAAAAAGAAACGCGTTATAAAACATGTTATTAATAACCAATCGATTAAACGGTACACAACATAGAGTAATTATTTATAATTTTAATGTAAAAGCTAAAGCCGTGATTGTTTTACTAAGCTACCGTGTATACCGACAAACATATGGAGACTTTATATTGACACAAATTTTAGATAGAGAAAGTTTTAACGTTAAGTAATACAGGCGGTTCGGTTAAGTTTGGTTATGTAATTACGTATATCATACACAAGGGTGCGGCAGAGCCTAAGATTAGGTTAGCTAAAGTTTTATTTCGGTTAGTTACGGTTTGTAAGAGTTGCGGCAGAGCCTTATGTTCTAAAAAGACCGTTAGAAACAGTTATATCATACGCATGGGATGTGACAGAGCCTTACGTTCGGAAAAGATCGGTTAGTTGAGCGAATTTTATATTAATAACCATTGCGGAGAAATTCCGTTGCGGGGAAATAGCTCTAATCACGACGGTGCTGAATAGCTGCCTAGGTGTACGAAATATATTTTAGAATTCGTTTGCACTTAAGCCTCCGTTAAAAACGTTAATATTTACGTTTTTTCGAAATTTTGTTGCAAAAATTTGGGGGAGGGGTGACCCCCGGGGTTGAGTTAGACCGAATACAACTTGATTGACTTTTTAGAAACATTACGTTATATTTTGGTCGGTTATGTAGTTACTTATATCATACGCATGGGTTACGGCAGAGCCTAATGTAAGCCAAAATTTTAGTTCGGCTAAGTTCGGAATGGACTCGGGCTGAGCCTTACGTTTGGGTTAGCTTGGTTTTCCGTAAAATATAACACATTTTTCTAAAATAATTCGGGGTACAGCGAAGCCTAAGTTCGGTCAAGTCCGGCGTTTATGTTCGGGTAAGACTGCTAGAAACAGTTTATATCATACGCACGGGTTGCGGGGACGCCTATGGTTAGCCTAAGTGCGGTTTGCAAGGATGCGGGAGAGCCTAAGGTTGGCTAAAGTTTCATTTCGGCTAAGTGCCCTTCGCTTGAACTCGGACAGAACCTTACGTTCGGGTTATCTCGGTTTTCCATACATTAAAACACATTCATAAAAATAATTTGGGGGTACAGCGAAGCCTAAGCTCGGTCAAGTCCGGCGTTTTGGTTCGTGGTAAGACCGCTAGAAATAGTGTAAATCATACGCACGGGGTGCGGGGCCGCCTACGGTTAGCCTAAGCTTTATTTCGCCCAAGTACGACTTTCGCGGGTTGCGGGAGAGCCTAATTTTAGCCAAAGTTTTATTTCGGCTAATTACCCTTCGGTTGAACTCGGACAGAACCTTACGTTCGGGTTAGCTCGGTTTTCCATACGTTATAACACATTTTATAAAAATAATTCGGGGTACAGCGAATCCTAAGCTCGGTCAAGTCCGTCGTTTTGATTCGTATAAGACCGGTAGAAATATATTACAAGGGTACAGCGAAGCCTATGGTTAGCCTAAGCTTTATTTCGCCCAAGTACGGTTTTCGGGGGTTGCGGGAGAGCCTTA
>JAGFPH010001730.1:128413-178730 GCA_018207615.1 Philaenus spumarius
TAGTTTAGCTTTTACATTAAAATTATCAATAATTACTTTATGTTGCGTTTCTTTTTACTCGATAATTTAACGCTTCTACGATGTTAACCCTCAAAGTGGCAGACTGCAGTTTTGACTGCAGTCTCTTAGGGGCAACGCAACCCGCTCAAACTTTAGCGAGAATTTGTATAATCGATCATTATATCCACTTAAAATGATTTAATCGTAATAAAACCGGTACCGTTGGAAAGGTAATGAATTAAACTATAATTTTTGTATTTCCAACTTTTTTTAGAACACATATTTACATACGTAATCACTGTTTCAAAATTGTAGTACCTAAATCAACTTTGATTCACGCGTCAATGAACGCCGTATACTGTCAAGACTTTGTCTCATTTTCAACGGTCTGCAATTCCTCAGAGAAGTCATTTATGAAGAAGATTATAACAGCATTGAATTTAGCAGACGATTCTGTTTCAAACTGTGTCTTCAAATCACATGTTACTCTGAAAACAGCTGTTTTACAGGATATACGGTAAAATCTTGTAATTGGTCATAGATTTGGCCAATACGCAAGCCTGTTTAGAATCGATTCTTACAGTCTTATTCGATATATCCCTAAAATGTACAATATATGGTTATAAAAAGGAAACTTCACAGATTTTATCTATGTCCAATTCAATTCATTTAGACTTCTTAGGTTGGTATAACAGAGCTTAGATCTGAGCAGATTTCAGAACGTCGCACGGCGTAGTTTGACTTCGGTTATTTCATTTGTTTTGTGTTATTTTATGGTTATTACAGTTTATAAAATAGTGTTATATTGTGTTTTAGTTATTAATAAATAAGTGTAGATTGTGTTTAAGTGAAATTAGGCTTATAACGGTGTTGTAATAAAACGGTAAGTGAATAAATAACATTGCCTACAAATAAGGTTTTAGGTTAGTCTGCCGATTTGATATTTTTGAATTTTCATTACAAAATGTAAAGTTATTTGAAACTGGGTAGAATGCTATTCGATTCCACATTTCATTCTCGAATTTCAGGTATAAAAAAAACATTGTTTGGTCAAAAATATCTTGGCCTAGGCTAGTCACTTTGAAATTAGTCAAGATTTACAGGTTATGTAGTAAAAACGTTCAAAATGTTATTTTGAACTAAACATTTGTGAAATGGAAATATATTTTTACATATTTCTATTTAGAACAAAATTATAAAACTTTTGTGTATTTTGAAAAAAATTACAAAAATGTTTTACTATTTTTTATGTAGGCATAAAGTTGTTTTTTTTCCTTCCGTTTCTGAACATTTTTTGCATTCTAAGCTAATAACTTTTACAATTTCAAAAGAAACAAATTTTTAGTGGCATATTTGAATTCTTTCACGTTTCTTCTACAAAAAAGCAAAAAAGTTTCTTCTACGATGTTAACAGTAAAAGAAAGATTTATAGAAAATACTTCTTGCAGCCCGATGTAGAATCGGGGTGATATTTTGGATGTTAACCTATGAATGCAGAAGTAAATATTTATTTTTCAGCTAACACTTATCAATTTGTAATTATATTACACATTTTTTTAAAATGTTTTTTAGTTTGAGATGTTCGCATTATATTTTTTCAGCCGTGCCACATGCACTATATCTGGTTTTAATCGTCCGTATCTGTACATTTCTAAATAGTAGTTGACTGTTGTAATTTTTCGTGTTATTGTGTATGGTCCTGAATAGTCTTGTGTCATTTATAAATATAATGTACAAAATAAATTATATTATTATTTAACTTATGAATTGTTTTCATTCTAATGATCCTTTCTGGGTAGCAACTGACCACATAGTTTTAAATTGCATCTTTGGTTAGTTGACGACTTAGTCCATCACTATTACGTAATGTACCCTATTTAATTTAGATTAGTTAACAACTAGCTAATGGTCTTCTAGGTTACTTGCTGTTGTATCATATGGAAGTAGCATATTTTAGGTTAGTTTAGAACATAGGTATAGGTCTCGTCAATGTCGGCGATAATGTGGCAATCTTAACATAAGGCTAAGCTGTGTTGGGTTCTTATGGGACTACATCTGAGAAGCTTTGCTGAACTGAACGGTATCTCTTCCGTTCTCGTAGTGTCGTCGTCGTGGATGTTAGGTTAGGTTAATTTAAGTAAGTATAAGTTAGGTAAGGATAAGTTAGGTTCTCAGGTTAGGTTAGGTTATGTTCTCAAGCAGTTAGGTTAGATTAATTTTGGCTCTCTGGTATATTTTTGTTGTATTCGTTCGGCTAGGATCGGTCAAATCCGGACTACAACTTAGGCCCCCCAAAAGATCCAAATCAGCTGTTTCTTAGGTTACCGTTTAGGTTAATACAACTTAGACCCCTCACCAACATGAACTCTTGTTGGTTAGGCTAAGGTAGGGGCGATCGGGGCTGGGGCGGAATGAAGTCACGACGAAATCTGTTTCTTAGGTTAGTCACTCCTCCACCGCTTAGGTTAACCGAGCCCCAAGGATTCCACACCATCTGCTAGGATAACAAATTTCATTCGTTTAAGTTAGAGATAAGTTTAAGTGTTTTAAGCGATACTACACAAATAAACGAAATGTCATCGAAACGTACAGTAAACAACTCGCCGGCAATGGATAACGTAGGAAAGGAATTTGTTACAGTAGTTATCGATATGTGCAAACAGGGATCATCGACTAAATACTTACTGTATAGTACAGCAGTAAAAGTCAATGCAAGCGGTAGCGATCTGATATCTATAAAACTCGAAAGAAACACCGAATCAAATCGTGTTATCAGTGGAGAAGTACATTTTAAAAATAATTTAAAACCCATCATATCCGATGATACTTCTTTAAGGGTAAATAATATATCTTATAAAAGGTACATAAGTAATTCAGCTAGATTGGCTTCGTATAAGAACAGTCCTGAACAATTAAAAGTAAAGTCTCAACAGTTTAGCGACTCTGGATTCTTTTACACCGGCGTTGGAGATCAAACGATATGTTTCTGTTGCGGAGGCGGTTTAAAAGATTGGGAAGACCAAGACGATCCTTGGACTGTACACGCGAAATGGTTCCACGAGTGCAAGTTCCTATTGTTAGCGAAAGGAAAAGACTTTGTGAATGCGGCTGGCAAATACGACTGTAATATTGTGGTACCGAAAAATCGAACTCTACCTACGACCGAGTGTAAAATCTGTTTATCGGACGAAGTGCAAGTAGTTTTCTACCCGTGCAAACATTTAATAGCTTGCGCTTCGTGCGCCGTGTGTTGTACGCGCTGCGGTGTATGTAGAGAAAGAATAGAATATTTTTCGAGAGTGTTTTTATTTTAGAGGACTTTATTCCATCGCATGGATCAGTATACTTACCTAGGAGATTACCGCGTTAAAAAAAAGTATCAATTCGCCGACAAGCTGTACAGTACGATTTTAAAATCAACTGTGGTGTGGTGAATCGTTAAAAAAAAGACAACAGGAGTGGTCAACAGCATAGGCAGAAAGGCGAGAGAACTTCCCACATATTATAGAAACAGCAGTAAGGACAAAAGAAGAATTGTAGCTGATTGTGAATAAAAGTGTGATAATAAATTGTATTTAACCTTTTGTCGTTTTTCATTACAACTCCTATGAAAAAAGCTTCTTCTTAATACTATGCAATTTTAAAAGTGGAAAGTGTATGTCATTAAATATTGATATTAAATATTAAATAAATATGACGGCATTCCCCCGCCCCCACCAACACTCCGGACTCTGTGTGTTTGACGACGACGCATTCTAGTAGAGAATTTTTGAACTATCCCCCGTCCGACATCAGCGCGTTCTGGTAGAGAAATATCACCGTGCGAGCGGGGATTCGGTCAAGTCCAGAGTATACATCATAATACGGTAGAAGTACTCACCGTTGACACAAGTCTTAATTCAGGTAAGATCGGTTAAGCCCGGGTTATACTTGGAAATATATCGCATTTTATGTAGGTATTTCAAAGTACAGCGAAGCCTAAGGTTAAGTTCACCCCGGAGTATTTTCGAGGCAAAATTTTGGGGAGGGGGTTACTCAACCCGCCTTGTTTTAAATATAATTTAGGGTACAGCGAAGCCTGAGCATATATAGCTCCAATCTACGCTACAAAAGCAGAAGTGTCGTCATAGCCTAATGAAAATAAAACAAACAGAATGCAAATGTAATTTTTTTTTGCATTCGTACATAACATTATATTTACAAGGTTTCGACTATAGAGCTTTCTGGTAGAGAATTTATAAATATTTGCTTGTCCGATGGTCACGTTTTCTGTTAGAGAATCAGCTAGTTCAATAGACAGTACTCCGGGGTGCAATTCTGCCAACTCAGCAATCTTATACGCGTTAGCATAACTTTCTGCTGATTCGTGGCGGATGTATAAGTCTACATCGGGCTGCAAGAAGTATTTTCTATAAATCTTTCTTTTACTGTTAACATCGTAGAAGCGTTAAATTATGGAGTAAAAAGAAACGCAACATAAAGTAATTATTGAAAATTTTAATGTAAAAGCTAAACTAGTTGTCCAGATTTATTTAGGCTACCATTTTACATTTGAAAATAATACCGATAGAAGTAAAGCGTTACACACACGCGCGCGCGCGCATACACAACTAGATTATGATAATGTATCCTATTTAGGTTAGGTTAGAAAACAACTAACCATTGTCTTCTAGGCTATTTGTTGTGCAACCCATAGAAGTAGGATATTTTAGGTTAGTTAAGAACTTAGGCATAGGTCTCGTCGACGGTTAGTTGGTGTCGCCATAGCATAAGGCTAGGCTGTGTTGGGGGTCTTATGGGACTACATCTGAAATATGTTGTTGAATTGAACGGTCTCTCTTACGTTCTCATCGCGTTCTCATAGCGTCGCTTCGTCATCTTGGTCGTCGCTGTTTTTGTCGTTGTCGTCGTGGTCAACGTTAAATTCGTCGTCGTTTTCGTTGATGTCGTCGTCGTTTTTGTCGTCGTCGTCGTTAACTTCGTCGTCGTTTTGTCGTCGCTGTCGTTTTTGTCGTCATTGTCGTTGTCGTGGTCATTGTCAAAACAGGGTTTGGCTAATAAGTAATGTCCGCTAATGTCCGTTAGGTTAAATAACGTTTTGTATCTCCAAGGTATTATTTGTTGTAGTTTGGGTTTGGTTAGTAAATAGCCTAGACTCGTATGCTAACCTAAGTATTTTTCCTGTGCCTATAAAGTCGAAATCTGGGTTAGACGTAGCAACCGCTTTAGATTTGATATTTTACAATCATAAGATGAAACATTTCTAGACCGGTCATAGTGGAAAGGTTGAATCGTGCTTTAAAAATCAAATGTTGCGTGAATTTACGGCCCGCGGCAGATAGTTGGTCGATCTATTACCGAATATAGTAAAGTCGTACAATAATACTGTGCACAGTACTATGGATATGAAACCCCGTTAAAGTTTTGAAAAAGCACGAGAACAGGCTTTTGGTCAAATTGGCTATATAGATAAGACAAACTAGTTGTGTGAGACCCCTGTAGTGGTATTTTGTAGACCGTAGAGGTTGATGAATGTAGAGTCAGAGCTCAAAGCCGATCGTTAAAATAATAAATTTAAAATACGCCTGCGAACGTCTATTGACCGCCAATAAAGACACTGCGATAGCTGCGTCGGTGAGCGAAGCGAGCATGAGTGGAGTTCTCTGTTAAGTACAGATGAAAGAGATTCTACACAGGTATCTACTAATCGTAATACAAATGTAAAGAGTCAAAACCACGGTGAGCGAAGCGAGCATGGGTGGAAGTCTCTGTTAAGTACAGATAAAAGAGATTCGACACATGTGTCTACTAATCGTAATACAAATGTAAAGAGTAAAAACCAACGGCTATTCCACAGTCTGTACATTTCTACCTTAATATTTACCGTTCGAATTGACAACAATAGTCAGTTGTTGGAAAAAGTTGCACTGATACAATGCTGTCTGTTAATTTGTGTAAAATCTCTTAGAATTGTTATGGTTTCGTGTGTATACGTACTTTTATGTGTGCAGTATGAATTCCAGTTGATTACACACTTATTAAAAACTACACGACTGAACGTTTTGGACCTCTTTAAGTAAATATATTCAGAACGAGAAAATAACTGCATAATCATGTACAAAATCAATTATTGTTAGGCGACTTGGAGCGCTCAAATGAGGTTCGGAAATTTAGGTAAAGATCTTTCGTATTTGTTTTCTTTACAGACGAAGTGTTTAACGATATATTACTTTTGGACATAACTTCTGCTCTTGAAAGAAAGGCTACTCACAGTTTTACTCTAAGTGTTGAGAATATTCGAGTAACAACGGTGTTTGGAAAACGTTATGTTACATTCAATGACGGTCAGCATTTTTTAAACTTGAACTTGTTGGAGTGGGGGCTGTTTAAAGGCGCCATACCTCTGATAAACCTTCGTATTAAACAATTATTTTATTACGAGGAGGATTTGCGCGAGTACATCATTAAGTGCCTGACCACAGACGAACTCGTTACCAGCACACTCCCCGAAGTGGACAGACTGTACGAAGAGTTGAAGTTGTTCAAAAAATATGCAGGCAGTAGTTGAGTTTCACGGTTACCACGATAACAACTATAAGTTTATAGTCAAAGGGTTTGCTATAGTCGGTGAGAATTTCTCCAGTGTCGTTGTTTTCAAACCACCTTATACATTTGATCAACTGAATAGTGGCGCCCGGAGGACAGCCCTTTGGTTACAAAAAAACTATCATCATATCGGCTGGGAAAAATGTGACGTTTCTTACGACGAAGACGTGAAACGCACGCTTTGCAAACCGTTTTCCATAATTTACACAAAAGGATTGGAAAAAGCTAAGTTTTTGAGAAAGCTTCTGCCACACGTGGAAAAATTACCAGAGATGGAAAGATACTCGCACTGTACAGAGGTTAATTGTATATTACCTCAGCACTTTCAATACGACAGTAAGTGTGCCTTAAAAAGTGCTAAATATTATGACGATTCTCTTCTTAAGTTAAAAGAACAATACGGACTGTAAACACAGAAATTATTGGCAGGACGAATGGGCAAAACATTGTATTTTTATTTATATCCAATGTATTTTGTATTCTAATAGCCGTTATTACTGTAAATACTTTAAAATATTAGTGTTGTAATTAGAGGGAATTATTAATAATAAACTGTATTTATTTGTGTAACAAAGTTGTTTTAATGAGTCATTCCTATAACCATTTCTTTACTGTAACTGTTATCAAATTGTCTTTTTTATTTGAACAAGAAAAAAAACTGTTTGGAAAAGAATGACACGGGGTTTTGTACATGTCTAGGGGTTAGTGACCGCCTTGACTCCTGGGTTAACGCTGTGTAACGAGATTTTAGTACAATGGTGTTAGAGGCTATTGCACAACATTGTGTATTGAAAATTAGCAATTAATAGCAGCCATGGTAAATATGGGGAAGTAATTAAAAAAACAGAATTTAAATATAATTTATTTCTTACAAGGTTTTGATGGCAGCGCATTCTGGTAGAGTGTTTTAGAAATATTAACCCGTCCGACGGTAGCGCGTTCTGGTAGAGAATAAGCGAATTCATTAGACAGTACAACGGATACAATTCTGCCGACTCGGCATTGTTACACATGCTAACATAAATTTTTGCTGATTCATTTGGAATGTGTAAGTCTACATCTTAAGTTTGGTTATGTAATTACGTATATCATACACAAGGGTGTGGCAGAGCCTAAGGTTAGGTAAGCCAAATTTTTAGTTCGGCTAGGGGTTGTTCGGCTGGACTCGGGAAAGCCTTACGTTCGGGCAAGTAATTATAATAATAATTGAAGTTGTAACATATCCTCAAAGTACAATCTATGCGGGGTTTGTACAGTATAAACAGTCACGAGTACAGCGAAGCCTAAGTTTTTAGTTCGGAAAAGATCGGATAGGTCTGGGCCACCAAATTTGTAAAAGATTTACATTACATTTGCTAACTATTGGAATGTCTAGTCAGCATCTAGCTGGGGTGTCGATTTTATAACAATGTACAGAAATGTTGGTCAGTTAAATTTAAAAATGCAGGTCACGTCTTTGTTGTGCCTTTATCCAGCGAATGAGTTAAAAGTATTACGCTACAAAATTCGGGGAAAAGCGTTAAGTATAATCGTGCTAGTAAATAATTTAAAACATAAAATCAATATCGAAAGTTTTGATGTAAATCAAGGGTGCGGCAGAGCCTAAGGTCGTAGAAGTGTTAAAGTATCGAGTAAAAAGAAACGCGTTATAAAACATGTTATTAATAACCAATCGATTAAACGGTACACAACATAGAGTAATTATTTATAATTTTAATGTAAAAGCTAAAGCCGTGATTGTTTTACTAAGCTACCGTGTATACCGACAAACATATGGAGACTTTATATTGACACAAATTTTAGATAGAGAAAGTTTTAACGTTAAGTAATACAGGCGGTTCGGTTAAGTTTGGTTATGTAATTACGTATATCATACACAAGGGTGCGGCAGAGCCTAAGATTAGGTTAGCTAAAGTTTTATTTCGGTTAGTTACGGTTTGTAAGAGTTGCGGCAGAGCCTTATGTTCTAAAAAGACCGTTAGAAACAGTTATATCATACGCATGGGATGTGACAGAGCCTTACGTTCGGAAAAGATCGGTTAGTTGAGCGAATTTTATATTAATAACCATTGCGGAGAAATTCCGTTGCGGGGAAATAGCTCTAATCACGACGGTGCTGAATAGCTGCCTAGGTGTACGAAATATATTTTAGAATTCGTTTGCACTTAAGCCTCCGTTAAAAACGTTAATATTTACGTTTTTTCGAAATTTTGTTGCAAAAATTTGGGGGAGGGGTGACCCCCGGGGTTGAGTTAGACCGAATACAACTTGATTGACTTTTTAGAAACATTACGTTATATTTTGGTCGGTTATGTAGTTACTTATATCATACGCATGGGTTACGGCAGAGCCTAATGTAAGCCAAAATTTTAGTTCGGCTAAGTTCGGAATGGACTCGGGCTGAGCCTTACGTTTGGGTTAGCTTGGTTTTCCGTAAAATATAACACATTTTTCTAAAATAATTCGGGGTACAGCGAAGCCTAAGTTCGGTCAAGTCCGGCGTTTATGTTCGGGTAAGACTGCTAGAAACAGTTTATATCATACGCACGGGTTGCGGGGACGCCTATGGTTAGCCTAAGTGCGGTTTGCAAGGATGCGGGAGAGCCTAAGGTTGGCTAAAGTTTCATTTCGGCTAAGTGCCCTTCGCTTGAACTCGGACAGAACCTTACGTTCGGGTTATCTCGGTTTTCCATACATTAAAACACATTCATAAAAATAATTTGGGGGTACAGCGAAGCCTAAGCTCGGTCAAGTCCGGCGTTTTGGTTCGTGGTAAGACCGGTAGAAATAGTGTAAATCATACGCACGGGGTGCGGGGGCGCCTACGGTTAGCCTAAGCTTTATTTCGCCCAAGTACGACTTTCGGGGGTTGCGGGAGAGCATAATTTTAGCCAAAGTTTTATTTCGGCTAAGTCCCCTAAGGTTGAACTCGGACAGAACCTTACGTTCGGGTTAGCTCGGTTTTCCATACGTTATAACACATTTTATAAAAATAATTCGGGGTACAGCGAAGACTAAGCTCGGTCAAGTCCGTCGTTTTGATTCGGATAAACCGGTAGAAATATATTACAAGGGTACAGCGAAGCCTATGGTTAGCCTAAGCTTTATTTCGCCCAAGTACGGTTTTCGGGGGTTGCGGGAGAGCCTTACGTTCGGAATATACCGGTATGCTAGTCTTAATTTTGACTAAGTCCGATTCAGATTTACTCGGGAGCGATCGGTAGTGTTCGGGGTTATATAATGCAATTTATACTATATCCCGACAACACTATAACAATTTAAAGCTAATAATTTCTTCTAAGTGACCTTCGGTTGGGTTCGGGAACGATCGGTAATGTTCGGGTTGTTATAATACAATTTATACTATATCCCGACGACACTATAACACCATGTATCTGACACAAGGTTGCTGACGGATGATAAACTTATATACTTCACAAGATATTACTTTCTTAACAGAGTCGGCGTAGCCTAACCGCTAACGCTGCGGACTCGGGTCATGGTGATACCCGGTTCGACTCTCGGCGACACAAAAACTTTTTTCAAAGCAAAAAATTAAATTAAATTAAATATTAATTATTACAAAAAAAGATGGCTGTCAAAAAAAAAAAGATGGTGGCTTAAAATTCCCCAAAATCTTTAAAAATCAAAAATTCCCAAAATTTCAAAAATCCCAAAAAATCCAAAAATTCCAAAAAATGTTAGGATAGGTTAGGACCCCAAAAAAAAAAACCAAATCCAAAAATGTTAGGTTAGGTTAGGACCCCCCAAAAAAAAACCCAAAATCCAAAATTCCCAAAAATTGGCTTAGGTTAGGACCCCCAAAAAAGGGGGCGTGGCTAAGGTTAGGAACCAAAAAGACCAAAAAACACCCAAAAAAAGGGGGCGTGGCCCGAGGTCAATGACCTTCCCCCACTCCATTTTATGCCAAAGTATCCGGAACTCTACTCATAAATTGTTTTTAAATCTTTTTATATTTTATAATTTTAATAAATAAGAATAATTACACTAAACAACTAAAGTTTTTGTCCTAGGAACATAATAGAAAACAAATGTTGTAGTTATAGTTTGTTTTGCAAAATAAAACGCCTTTTGCGCTTGCATTTGTGCAAACTTCAGTTTCTGCCTGTGAGCCGGTATTGTCTGTAAAGTCGGTAAAGTCTGCCCGGCAAATAAATATTGTAGGGAGGAGGTGCTTCACTTTAAACTCTCGGTGAATGAGTTATAGACACAAATTTATAACTGATATTTTTATTCAACTAACGCACTTTTATTTTGTTTTATATTACGTAATTTGAATAATTTTCAACGCAGAAAACCAAAACATTTGCTTTTAACAAGTTATAAACTTTACCAAATTTCTTAGAAAATCATTACCTAATTTTACGTATTTACAAAAAACCGTTTTATCCCCTACAAAATCATTGTGACTGGATAAAGAATATATACACAATGGCAAGAAAGATAGTTTTAATGAGAAAATAAATCAATGTAGGTACTTGATCACTTTTATTATATAAAGGTGAACGAAATATACAAGTATGTTTAAAACATAAGTAATAATTTGATGTTAGCAATATTTACAGAAAAGATAAAAAGTATAGATATATTGTAATTATCTAAAGTAGTCAAAATAAACCGACATTATCGTAGTCATCTTTATTGCTGGGGCTCGTAATCCACATCATCGGGGTCGTCAAACTCGTCACCCTCAATTTCAAAGTCCTCTGCTTCCAGTTCCTGGAATATTTCACGGATGTCATACGTTCTCTTGTACCTCGCTCTATCACAATAAAATTGTGTCGTGTAGGTAGTAAATATACACTTCAGTGAAAACATACAAATAAATTGTTAGTAATTGGTAGTAAATAATCCTAAATAAGCGTTGTAAATAAGTATCGGTAATATTTAATTTATATTCTTGATTTGTGATAAAGAGTTTAGAATGGAACATGAATAAATGATACAAAAGTAAAATAACATTACACAATAAATAAAAAAGCAAAAATAACTATTTACATAGTTCTGGAGCAATGCAGTCACAAAATGAAACACCGTTGATCGCGTCGCGGGGATTTCCCCACCGTTCATGTGATAGCAACGTTGTCAACTTTGCAACAGTGACTGGAGACCAAACATCTGGTGATGGCTCAGAGCACATTTTGGTTAGTTGTGAGATAACTAGAGAATACATGTGGGGTCTCAGCTCAAAATTTCTTCGCATAGCGACGCAGCTCGGTTATTTGTAAAAACGCGGTATTAATACAGCGCATGCGAGAACTAGAAGGTTAAATAAATTAATAATACTTAATAATTACCAAAACTTCATATTCGTCTTAAAGTATGTGATATAAGTACATTTTTCCCTCTATAATTTTTAGAAGCAAGTGATTTTGTTCAAAACTATTTTATGAACTTAAGGTTTTAAGGTTAGATGTCAAAGTGTGAATGAGATGTCATGTGCTCAAATGCGAAGTTGAATCAACAAAAATGTAAGTTAAAAGTTTTATTTTGTGTTCTTAAAGTCATTTATTTATGCTAGCACGAGAAGTTAAGACGAAGAGTAAACTATCTCATAGGAACAGCAAACACCAATTCGAACTCTAGCATGGCTAACTTTAGTCGTCGAATGACAACCGAGCTCCTCTTTATGGTCAATAATATTGGCATGCAGAGGTTAATTGCCTTGAACTGAATTTGAGAATCAAATAATGAAGGCCTTTATACATAAAGGAACCAGGCAGCGCTTTAGACAAAATTGAGTTAGTGGCTACCTTTTAGTGAATGTGAGAATGTATCTACCAATTAAATTATCTTGGTTGTCATTGGAACAACTACTAAAGTTTTAGGTAAAGTTTTTACCCTTAAACAAATTCAGCTGCACTATATTTCTATGGTTTTTATATTAGCATTTACTGTAACTAAAGTGTGTAGTGCTAGTAGGCCTAAGTTATATAAACAATAACCGGAAGGTGAATCCTTATTAAAATGATCAACTCTCTCAATCTAATCATAATCCAATTCCTTCAGAGCCAAAACCATAAGTCTCTGGAGACCATGACTATTGACTATTGTTGTAACGAAGAGAATGAAAATATAGATGTTTTTATCGTTTATAAATAATACCTAGGCTTAAATGAAATTATTGAAAACAATGTTTCAAACTTGGTAAGTAATTAAATACTTTTGAAAATATTTTGTCTGTTTTAAATTTTCTTTACAGATTGTTCTTTCTCAGGAAAAAATATTAAGTTTATGTTTCATGGCTATACAAATTAAGTCCATTAGCTGTCAGAGTACACATTTTTGTAAACAACAGCTTTAATCTGAACGTCTAGTTTGAAGTGTTTTTGTTTTATTCCAGGAAACAAGTCTTTCGGACATTTTAAATATGGATATGGATGTTATAAGGACGATCTATCAATGTTTCGAGTGATGATGTACACACCCAAGAGTTTTTGGTAAAACCTATCTAGGGCATGGAAAGTATTCATTTTAGCTAGTAAATATTTAATTCATAGCTATCATTGTTTTGATGTATTGGTGCTTCAACAAAAACACTTTCTATTTGTATACAAATTACTTTTTTTAAATAAATAATATTATATAATTACCATTTTAGGATGCACATGGTGATGTGATAGTAGAACCTTTGAAAAAAAAATGCAATTCACCGAAGAAGAAGTGCTTTCTGCCAATAGTGAGTATAATGGAATTCAAATCTAAACGATTTGAAGAACAAGGAATGTTACCTAATGATAGTGAGGATAGCTAAAAAATTACGTTTATACTGGAGGAAACAATGGAAAGAAAGTTCAAAAATATCTTGATCAAACCAGTAAGATTTGTAAAAAAATTAAACACAGCAACACAAAATATGCTTAAACAAATAGAAAAGTTGTTTATTTGAGAGATTTTCACTGTAGCTGTAGATGTAATGAGAAGGTAGACCTAGAAATAAGGGAAGGTGTTTACAAAAATGTCTATGACTTAGGAGACCACAATTCCCAAAATATGTTTATATGTGCACTTGTTTCTGAAATGCCTATCAAAAGAAAAAGAGCCAAAGAATCAAAAAGAACATTTTCAAGGGAATACAAGTTTAATAATGTGGTTGTATGCAGGAATATATTTGTACAGAACTTAAAGTTTTATACAAAACCATCCTTACAGCACTGAATAAAATAAAGAGTGAAGAAATTAAAGATCAGAGGGGTCAGTAAGGTGGAATTGAAGAAATGATTGATGATACCAAAATTGAAGAAGACAGAATTGATGAGGTAACGAATCACATAAAAAAGTTCCTGCCTTTAATCGCATTATTGTCGATCGCCGATAGAAACGGAATGAATGCCCACTGAAATGACATTTCCTTTTATGTATAGTCTACACAAACATAAGGTGAATGAACCATTGTCACAATCTAAGTACAATAACATATTTTACACATAATTTAATTTAAGAAGAAAACCTTTGAAAAGGGACACTTGCAACACACGTGATTCTTTCCAAGCTCAGTTGCAATCAGCTATTAGTGAAGAAGAAAACAGAAGACCGGTTATGAGCATCGAGTACACTTTAAGCTAGTAGTAGAAGTTAGGTTGAAGTTTCAAAGCGATTTGAAGGGTGATAAGGATTGTGGAAAAAATAAACACTATCTTTTGATCTCCAGAAAACGCTACCATTACTAAGAATCCCAATAAATGTAGTATACTACAAAAGACAACAAATAAAATGATTTCAAACTCGGAATTTACTGTAGAAAACAAATAAAAAACATTTTAATGTTTGGGTAGAACTAACTGCCAGAAGAGGATCACAAGAAGCGGGATCATGCTAGAAGAAACACATTTTGGAAAAGAGTCCCGATATTGAAAATCTTGTTTTATGGTTAGATTCTTGTGGTGGCTAAAATATAAACATTACAATAGTTTTGATGCTGAAGCACATACTTAGTAACCATCCTACTTTGAAGATAATCACACTGTGTTTTCAGATTCCAGGTCATTCTTTGTTGACAAAAGTTCACTATATGGTGATGTACAGTGTCATTTAAAAACACATCACACAGTGTACACAGATGATGAATATATTAACATCATTCAAAGCTGCAAGAGGAAAACCTTTTTTTGGTAAACAATCTAACAAAACAAGACTTTTTTATCACTGCAACTATGGAGGTAGTGATAACAAACAGATAAGAGTACGTATATCGAAGGACATAAAATCAACCGGCTAAAGTTCCTTGAGATCGAAATCCATAAGGAAAACCATTTTCTATGTATCTTTAGCACCAGCTTTGGTAGTGCTCAATAGGAAATAGACTTAAGTAAAAAGAAAGTGGGTAAGCAGTCAGATCTTTAATCAGAAAACTTACCACTGCTGTGTCGTAATGGAAGCCAGTTCCTAAAATGAAAGACTTAAAATCAAAGTTGAATTTCATTCCATTAGATGCAAAAAACTTTTATATAAGTGTTTTCCCAATAGAAAATATTGAAGACGACATTGAAGGTTTCAATGGGAATTAAGATTTTGAAATCGAACTTGAGTAGTTAAAGCTTTGATTTGGTATAAAATCTGATATTTTAACCTAGCATTGTTACCATAACAAACAAAAACAAATCGAAGTGTATAGCATTTGTTATCAGTAATTACTTAAAGCTTATAATAACTAAGAAAGTGTATTTTATTAAATTATGCAAACCGAGACTGTGTTTTAATTCATACCCTCAATACACTGAATGATGTAGAAATTACTAACTAAAAAAATGGTTGAAACCCATTATAGAATAAAGGTACCTATATTAAATACTGTGGTTTCTTAAAGGACCACTTTTAATTGACATTATGCATTAAGCATAAAAGAACCAAGCACCATTTTCAATAATATCCACTAATATATTGAAAAAATATATGAAACACAGCTAAATTTATCAGTATACTAAGTTGGTATCACTGAAAGGTTTACTGAAAGTTACTGTATCCCTTAATACAGTTTAAATTGGGATCTAAAATAATTAATAAAAAATAGTGAAAATGCAGTTTATCAGAAGTGAATTGTGTTATCTAAATAATTACTCAATTATATTTAGTTGAATTTCTAAAGTGTGTAGTTTTTTATTATGATTGTAGTAGACGACGCTGTACATTATCTAGCTGTTCCTCCAAAACAAAGTTGTTACAAAACTCATTATTTGAATATAGACTACTTAAATTTAGACAAATTATCGAGGTATTTAATTTACATAATTGTTATAAAAAAGTATAATTTACAAAACTGACATTATAGGCTTAATCTGAATAATATGTTAAGGCAAATTTAATGTTTAAATTAATTTTGTGAATTTGGACCTAATCAAAATTTGTCTCTCTGTCTCGATTTTCAACAAAGACCTCTTTGTATTTTTCCTTTGGTAAATTGATGTTTTCCAATTGTTGTTTTCATTTTCTACTTCTAATGTTTAAGGCAAAGTTGATATTTAAATAATAATAAATTTGTATTATTTGGAAAATGTTTTTGATTTGAAAACAAATTACACGACGGTTTTGATTTGAGAACGGTTGACCCCGAGAAAGTATCTTCATAAAATAATAAGTTTTAATAATTTCTAATAAATTATTTTTCTTATTTTTATTTGTATTTTTAGGTCTTCCAAGTTTCTGTTTTCTGTTTAGTTTACATATTGATGTAGCTTTAGTTTTTCACTTTATAAGTTTTGTTGATTTATACAAGTATATAGTGTTGATTTATATTCTCGAAACGCTGAGTATTTTTTTCCGTATTCAAAATGCTGGCAAATGCCAGAAAAAATAATTGAAAAAATATGAATAATCCATCATTAGAAACTAACTCTTTAAAACCAGAAAATTATTATTTAATTATATAGTTATCAGTTATGATAGTAAAATGGAGGTTAAATTAATTAGCTAGTAA
The DNA here is from genome assembly GCA_018207615.1 of Philaenus spumarius. NCBI lineage: Eukaryota > Metazoa > Arthropoda > Insecta > Hemiptera > Aphrophoridae > Philaenus > Philaenus spumarius. Next base: position 144,954 of record JAGFPH010001730.1, read on the forward strand.
ATAGGAGGAAAGCTAAAATAAAATTGTTCAATATAAAATTAAATCAGAACCTTTTTTATAAAACCAATTTCATTTTTCAATTGAGTGCAATAAATGTAGACTGTGACATCAGTTTATTATGTTAGTCAAAGCTCTACAATTTATTAGTAGGGTCGACAATCCAAACATGTAAGAGTTATAAATCCCACAGTGACCGAAGTTTCACAGACATAAAGCTATTTATATATTTTTTTTAGTATTCGGCAGGCAAAAGGATGTTTAGGGGCTACTATTTTCATTGTAACGTAGAGTATATTTTTTTTAGATAAAGAACAGACAAATAAATAAATGAAAACTTTTTGTACTATTTCACAAAGCTTTATTGAGCCGTGCCGACCTAGGTTTCGCCAGCTACGTCATCATAGTTTAATCGCCAACTTCTATTATGTTCGCTTAATCTAGTTTTAAAACTACGACCTGTTTGCCCTACATAAGCTGCATTACAAATTTTGCAACTTAATTTGTATACTCCACTTTTTGAAAATTAACTGACCATGTTTTTCTGGTCTAGTTTTTCTAACCATTTAAAAACACATCATGACATTTTAGACTTTAATTTAAATACAGATTTTGATGTACTTCATGTTAATTGTAAGGGTAATAAGTTAGATGCTTTGGAAATGTTAGAAATTAAGAGGTTAATTAATAAGGACGTAAGTTTAGTTTTAAACGAACAAATAGATTTAAGCAATTCGCCACTTCTACAACCGTTGTTATTGACCAGTTCGATTCCTCCCCCATCCCTAAAATAACGGTATTTTGGCCTACCTGTACCCAACTGCTGTGTGTTGGATTTTTTCTTGTTCCTTTAGTCTTTAAGTTGCCTTCGATAATGCCGTAGCTGGCGAAACCTAGGTCGGCACGGCTCAATAAAGCTTTGTGAAATAGTACAAAAAGTTTTTATTTATTTATAATGGAATTTCACCAAGAACCAACGGTCGTTAGTATAAATAGTTTAAAGAACAGACTTTTGTGATGTTTAAACTTAACGCATAAGTGTTATAGGAAACTTATCTTTAATCTAAATAACATTATTTAGTTATTAGAAGTCATTTCTCTCTCAATGAAAACATAATTTTAATAATATAAAGTGCATGGCAATGGGGTAGTCAATAGACGATAGTGATCAAACTACAGTTCCTTTAAAAACGTTGCCAAGAGATGGCCTCCATATATCTAAGTAGCTGTATATTGGAAACTAGGCTATTAAAATAATGGGTTTTGCTCATTCACTTATCTATATACAAAATATTACAATACAGATCATATAATATTAATTGATGAATAAATACCCAAGCCCAATTGTTATTAGCGATTTTAAAAATTGTGTATTCTAAATATTGTGCGTTTTGTTTCTTTTTAGGATTTTGAAATTATTTTGCAAAACAAATTAAAAAATGTTTTTGTAAAATAAAATTGAAACAAAATTACTATAGAATCGTCAATTTTCAATATAAAGAAAACTTATTGTTTATAAACAAAGTACAGTAGCCATTTTATCATGGAAATAAAAAATACTACTACTTCGTATCTAATAAATATTCATCCTACATAATAATTTTAATGGACAACCTATATATTTTTTTCATTTAATAAAATATTATACATTTTCCAATATAGTTGCCAAATTAAAAGTTTCTCTCAAATAAATACATTTTCTTATATAAACATAAAATAAAAACTTTTTTTTATTCAAGGGTTTAGGTTTAAACCAATTTTTAAAGTGGTAGGCATGAAAAGGTTAAAAAATGTACATGTCACCCTTTTTTGTATGTTTATTTTTCATACTTACGTCAAAAATGTCATTTGACGTAGTCTTGGAAGTGTAAACGTACTTACTATGTCTAAACCAGTTTTGTTATACTACCCAAGAATAAAACGCCATAAAATTAATTATGTATAAAACAAAAAATGGAAAACACTAAAAAATTTAGAGTTTCCGTACGAATACATTTTTGTTGACCGTCATATTGGAAAATGACAGTTAATTTTTTCAATTTGAAGTACTCATTTGTGTACTCTATGAAACTTTAGTGAATTTAGTTTACAAGATACCAATACAATGCATAGTATTGCCCTTAATTTCAACACTACCCAAATAGTTTGTAATTAATTTTCTGTACTAAGCAAGAAGAAACAATATAGATAAATAAATTGGGTATTTGGCGGAATTTGGTGTTATATATTTGTTCTTGTTAGTAAAGTTGTTGTATAAACAAGTAAAACAAAACATTATTAGAGCGCAACTAACTTCAATTTGTTTAAAGGAAAACATGATAAGCTACACAGTTTGTAAGTTTATTATAAAAATATTATACAAGTTTTGATATATAAATATAAATAGGCTACATATAGAAAACAAATGGTATGGTTATTCCAGTCTGTCAACTGCACACTACTTTTCCATTTTTATGATTTCATAGAACCCGCCATTTTCTTAAATTTAAGTTTTAGTGAACTTTAAACATTTTTAATTTAAAAAATTTAAACCAATCAGTAAATGTGTAGTGTGTAACCAAAGACATACCCAAACCATACAACTAAAATGTTTTAGATGGGCATGCATTGGTTTAACTTAAAGTGGGACACTTCTCAAACCTTTGACTTGTTATTGTTTTTCGATGTATTATATTTGTTTTAGACAACTTTTATTATGTACAGTAACACTAAACATGTCAATGCAAAATAACAAAACAATAGGAAAGAATTATAGCATCACATCTACTTTTTATGTATTATGATGTTTTCTTTTCAGACTGAAACTATAGCTTTCCTTTTACTAGTACACATTCGTAGTCATAAACTCAATGTATTATGATTAATATATATATTTATTTTTGTGTTCATTAGGTATCCCTTTGTAGATAATGTGTTTGAATAAAGCTTTTTGATGCGTTTTAATCAATGCAGAAACATCTGGAAGTTTCTAAAGGGAAAACAAATAAACAAAACATTTCAGAAATTTTCTTTGCCTTTTAGAGGTTAACAATGAACAATTATTTGCTTATAAACAAGGCAAACCACAACTTTTCGATAACTACGCACATTATTTTTGTTAGCAGGAGTCTTATAATTTCATTTTTGTAAAATGTAAACATTAGTTTTCATTAAGTATTTTTACATCAAATTCAGATTTTTTTATATTATAAACAACATTTTGTGAACATAGATTAAGTTGTTTATGTTGTTGTTTTATCTACATAACTAAATGTGTATCTGCATCTTATGTGCTTATAGTCCCTTTATTTCATATTTTGTAAGAGTTGGGCCTACTGGTGTTATTGCAGGTTGTATCACTTGTTGATGTATTCTATTCTAGTTTGTAATTAATTTTTGGTTATACGTTTTTCTACTAGATAATAGTTTAATTCTAGTTTTTGGTATATTTTATTTAAATTAATATTGCAATATAGAACTAATTATTGGTTGTATTTTCTAATTTATTTTCGGATTTTTAAGGGTTTAAAAGTCATTTAAAATACGCGCTATTCAGCACTTTACTCCTATAATAAAGCTGGTTTCCACCAAATAGACAAGTTAAGAGACATAAGTTTTGTCGCTATTGTTTGTTAGAATCTCCCGTAACATATCCTCCGATGACGATGCTTTTAGAATAAGCTGTAGTATTTTTATAATAGATGACCCCTCAAAAATAATAAAATGAGCTATTTGGTCAGTTATCTATCCAAGAGTATAGGTAATTACTGATCGGCTTCTGATTGACTTAAGTACCGACGACACTGTAGAAATCTTCATTCTACAATTCACCAAAATTTCAAAATCCTATTTATGTTGATTAAATATAATTATGTACACAGGCCAAAAATGGTGCAGAGTTACTTGATATTTTGTTTTTATTGTTACTACTATATTTCTACAATAAGAATATAAAGTTTCTTGAAACGAATATTGAAATGTTTAAAATATTTGCAATAAGTAATGTCTTTGTTACAGTATATTGTAAACACACACTTAGTATTGTAGGCCTAAATATTAATACAAATAAATTCTCAGAGTGTTTTACCTAGAAGACAGATTGACCCACTCCTTTTTACTTAATACAAATATCTAAATACTAAGGGCTGCTTCTGTTGACACAGAGGTATGCGGTATGGGGTGCTAAAGTTGATATCCTCTTAAAAATTCATATTATTAAAAAAAACTTAAGACTCGATTAATGGAAGTTATATTTTAACGAATGTCTGATTGTGTTGAATTTGGAGTTTTAATTTTGGGTTTCGTGAAGAAAAATAAAATATAAAATAACTAGCTGAAGTTTTCAATTAACTTTAAGAATATAACTAGCACAAACTAGTTGTACTGGCCATTTTTCTGTAAGAAGAATTAATTCAGCTTTAGTACTTCCTTATTATTAAAAGCCATAATTAATTATAATATAGTTTTATATAGTAAACTGCCTTTTTAATAAAAGCTTTGGTTATTTCTAGTTACCTAGGACTCAATATACGTATTTATGATGTTATGATTTTATGGGGTCTGGATTAGTGTTTTAATGGGTAAACAGGATGAACTGGAAGTCTATCCTGTTGGTTTATAAAGCACCTCAATAAAATAAGTTACTTTTACATTCGTGTTAGCTTTAGTATTAACAATGGTCTTACCGTATTATTTAAAACAAAAAAGTTCATCACATATATACTGAACGCATTGCCCAATATGTGTGAATAGGTTGTGTATATGGTTAATTAATGTTGTCCCTTCACTGCAATACTAATAAGTCTGTTAGATTGGATTACATAAACCTATGTTACCGACAAGTAATTTAAGGTAATAAGAGATATTACAACTAACATGTATTTTTCTGAAATAAAACTAATGTTATGTTTAGTTCCTTTTGAATCTTATATGTGTTGGAATAAATTGAATCAGGTCACCGTCGGTGTATAGAAGTGGTTGGCGTGTATACAATCTTCGTGGCTTGTCGCTACTCCTTATTGGTGGTATTTATGAGACAGGTTATTCATGCAATGTTGAATTTTATGACATATCCTTTAGGAAGATGTCACTCTGCTGTCCCTTTGCTGTTGGTTCTAGTAAAATCACTTATAACATCTCACAATCATCGTTAAAGAAGGAATGACAATATCAGTAGTAATTATTCAAAACTGATTAAGTGCTCGTTAAATACAAAGTTTGTGTTGAAAATATGTAAACGGAATTTTTTCTCGTCTTAAAAAAAGATAGACAATATTTTATGTCTATTTTGTATAATTTGGTGTTTTAAAATTGTGCCAACATCATCCATTTTCCCAGTATGGAGGTAAATTTTAAATGTGTAATGTAAACCCTTATTTTGTTTTACGTTTTCAGATTTTATACACAATTTTAACACTTTATTAAATTTCAGTTCATAGCAATTTTGAGGTATTTCCTCACCTCATTTTGGCTTCAGTTTCAAGCTATTTATTCAGCATCAGGATTTTTAAAACACAGGTATCACACACACGCAAACACCAAAACAACAGTTCAAAACATGCGAAAACATTCCACGCGTTATTATGACGTCCACGTCTGAACGGCCAGTTTTATCCTTCTCTTTGTTATCAGTAGTAGACGCTGATGGGTTTTGTGTTTATCTTCAAAATAAACTTACACACTCTTTTGATTCCGATTTTCTCTTTGACCAACATAATTAAAGAGGCCAATCTAGTTCTTTCAGTGACAACAACAAAAGTATGAACCTTTGAATTAGGACATAAAATGTTTGCGATTACATTAGGATTATACAGTGAGTTTCAGTTTACTACTAAGTGGGAAGATTACTTTTACTAAAGATTGACCGAGAGACTAAAATGTGTTGTCCGGTCTGCTACACACTCCAAAACAGGTTACAGACCTAGTTACTTGGTATGGATGTATATTTGTTATACTCTCCTTATCCCCGTTTTCATTAGTCTAAATGGCATAAATACATTTTTTTGGACTAATATAAGTACAATTATGTTTTCATTTTATCGATATAGGACTAAAACGCGAACTATTACTGAGGAAAAGCAAGTTTTGTATAAAATGTCCTGTATTAAACGATATTTTAATATTAACAGAGGCATCATATGCAAATTGAAACTACTGTCCGTGGGACATAAGAATAGACGTGGATCAGCCTGGCAGACAATGCTGTATTCACTGTTAGTATCGAAGATTTTGAAGGCGTGGAACATCAATCCAATACTCGGAGCCTCTTGTTATGACAGGGTCGTTGTTGTATCTTCTTGGCATGTTTATGTTTGTCCAATCGCAAGGAACACTAGCTTAGATTTATTCAGTCAGTCTGATGAAATCTCGTGCGGCAAATGGTATAAAATAATAATACCATGGAGTCTTTATAATATCGTTAAGTTTTAAATCATTGTAAATTTATTATTTCTAGTGAAAGTGTGTTTTATAAAATAATTAGTGTACGAGTTTTATTGTGAACGTTACATTTCAAAGTGTGAGTGAATGTTCTGAGTGTAAATATAATAGGTACTGTATTAATAAGCTATAGGTAACTTACATCTTGTATATAAAATGACAACTGGTAGAAAAAAAAGTAACATTCTTCATAGCGGGAAAAGAAAAATTATAAGCTAAATTATTGTGACAAAGAAGCTAAAGATAAGTGCTTAAGTGTTCCGATAGCCAAAGCAACAGAAAGAGCAGCTCTTTATTGTAACCCGATGAATCGTAAGAAACAAAAATGTAACTATTCCATTATTTAAAGCGCTAATATCTTCTTGTCTGTCTTAAATTATACATTAGATTATAAAATACACTTCCTTTATTTGAAATAGTTTAATTAATTTAAGAATAAATTATTTACTTTTAATATAATAGGCTTAATCGTAATAATGTTTCGATAGTCTTGTTTCAACTACAGTAGAGCGCCTATTATCCGAAACAATTGGTGCCTTCTATATACATACATATTTTACTTATTTAAAATGAATATGGTACTTTAAAGACCGGCTTTCGGATTGTCGGTGCTCTACTGTACTAATTTAGTTTTATTTTTTAGATTTTCTTAACCATAAAGAATAATTAAAGCATAGCGTATGTACACACATCAGTTATGCTTGAAGTGAGCCGTGTTGTTCCCAGCAAGCGCCTGCAATAGTAGGCAATTGTCCGCTTCTATACTAACTCTCACGGTTAGTATAATACACAGAATTATATTTATAGATGTTAGTTAGTTGGACGTAATTGTAGTTGTCAAATTAAATAAGAAATGATGTAAACAATAAACACGTGGAATTTTACTCAGTTTATTAAATAATTTTAACTGCTCTCTTAATACAACATAATCCTATTAAATAGATTTTGTGATGTCAATCCTGCAATCGTAAAGTAATAATGTCTTTGACGGTTACTAACTGGAAGTAAACGCGAGTATATGTGCAACTAACTGTATTTTAAAGAACAGTATTCTTTTTAACTTCTTGTAATCTACTCTGCTTGTATTTGTCAGCTATAGTTTAGTTATGTGAAAACAATCTTCATACTTCATCCAGAGCTGCTTAATAAGTAAGTTTTAATTAAATCATTACTAAATATTATATTATTTATTACACATTGTTTAAAGTAAATATGCACCAATCATTGTTTAACTTTAAAATGCAGAAAATAAAACACAAATATTTTCCTAACATGAAGTACATTTAACAAGGTTATAAGCTCAACACACTATTTATGTGATTGGTGTTTGTGCAATGTGTCATATTAGTTGAAATATTTTTGGCAAATTCAGAGTTATTATATTTATCACACTAACACGAGTGATCAAGCTGTATGTTAAATGTTTGAAACCGCTCCACATTGTATAAGTACAAATATTACAGCGTTAAAACATATATTCGTTTTATGAGGTTTTCTAAATTTATTTACGTTAATATTAAGTACAGAAATTATTAAAATTAAAAATATTTTGTTTATCATCAAAATCAAGGTACAATGTAGTGTTTGTTATCTCGATATCTACAAACCTGAAAAGAGAGGAATCAGAAAGTGTGCGTTTAGAAGTGAAGTTAAACTTAAATATCAGTATATTTAACTGAGTGAGTTATCAATTCAACTTGCCTATCTAAAGAACTAACACTAGAAAGCTTGGGATTCTATGCTGAAGTGTTGGTTGCAATAAAATTACCATAAACTTGTGCTTACTATAATGTTATCTTCATTTGCATGAAAGTTAGACGACCTGCATTAATTTGCATACATATCCATGACATGTGCAATACGCTCTTTAAGACTGTATGTCGGACATAAAAACAAAGAATTTGGTTCAAATATGATGATAAATTAACTGTAATTTATTTGTATTGTGTATCACCTGTTTTTTCCGCCAAGTTATCCACTAGTGTGTTAACACTACCGCGGTTTCGGACGTATTCAATCGTTCATCATCTGGTGTGAAATGGTCGTCAAACATTAAAAAATTGTCACAACACTTTGACATTACAATATTTACACAAATACACAACAAACAACGCACAACATTCAGTTTTTAGTTGCCCGCACGGGTACTAGGTTATGACTGGCTGATGCGAAGTCCTAAATCAGTGGACATTGCTCCTCCCTCCAATAGTGAAATTATTAGATATTTTAAGGGCAGTGTCATATAAAATCGAGTTGCCACTAAAAGACAACTTGTCATTTAAAAAATTATGGTATTCCACTTTCATCGCCTTGTAAATTTCATATTCTTCATGTAACACTCTGGGGTTAGGTGGAAGAGAGGACTAAATAGTCCTAACCTCGCCTCCAAAAAGAAATAAAGTCAATCAATCAATCAATGTATGTGCTCTTGTCACAAAACTTTAACACCTTAATTTTGGTCTGAAGGTCAGTGTATTTGTGATCAAAATCAACAAGGTGAGTTACAAGACTGGAAACTATTTTAGTCGGCTTTGACTTCTGCAAGTGTTCCTTAAACCTCTAAGTAAACGGAGACCTGTCTGGCCTATATAGGCTAATATTTAGGACAGTCATCACAACTCAATTTATAGACACCAGTACGTTCACTAAAGTCTTTGTTGTGGACAATCGCCTGTAATTTGTTTCCTAATTTTTTATTATTTGTGCTTTACGTTAAGGTAACATTGTTTTTGGCTAATTCATTTTGCAAGGTGTGGTTCAGAAAATAACCAAACTCCGTGGAAGTAAACTTTTTCTTCGCGTTGTTATTTTCCCGTAATTGTGATTTTATAATATTCCTTTTATTTTTGTGTTTGAGGACCAAGTTATCAATGATGGAACTCTGATAACCATTCGACACTGATATATGTTTAAGTGTTAATACTTTATTGTCAAAATCACCCTTAGAAAGATGGAATGACAAAAGCCTATGTGCAAAACTGTGATAAGCTGCCAATGTATGTTGCATGGGGTGATGAGATTTGCTGTGTGTTGTTTGAACAGTTGTGGTAGGTTTCCTGTAAATCTTGAATGAAAAAAGGTCAGAAATCTTATAAATAGCAAAAACAAGATAGTTTAAGTTTTTTTAACTTAAATTTCAAGGGTGAACTTTTTAATTTAGGATGCAATCCGTTCAGGTAATTGTGGAGAATGGTCAATTGTCTATTACTACCGTTGAACAAAGTGATGACATCTACATACCTGTGGTAAAAAAATAACTTATTATGATATTTGCTGTCCAAGGAACATATGTACCTATTTTTCATGTCATTTAAAAATATTTCACCCTTAATACACGATAAGGGCGAGCCCATCGCAAGTCCATCACTTTGGATAAAAAATTCTCCGTTGAACTGAAAATAATTTTGCTTTGAGTTCTCAGTGCGTAAAAAAATTTATTCATTAATTGCCTTGGGTGGAAGTTTAGAGTTTTTTTTATGAAATTTCCATGCAACATATTGATCGTTTCATATACATGCAGGGACGTTTGTTAGGAAATTTTTAATCTTTAATTTGCTCCACTAATTCTAAACTATTTTTTCAAACTATAATTGTTTTCAAACTTTATTTCACGCCTGATAATGCCGGTAGGTTGAATACGTCCGAAACCGGGGTAGTGTTTACATACTAGTGGATCACTTGACGGAAAAAACAGGTAATATTGCATTAATCTTATATGTAATTTATTATTTTTAATTGAAAGTTAGGTTTATTTGTCGGCTAGAGGTGCAATTTCAGCCACTTAATTTAACAGCGTTTTATGATAATACCTGACTGAAAGACAAAACAAATATAGGAATTTTAGATTTGGAAAAAGTAAGATAAAATAACATACTAAGCAATCGTATACAATCACGAAAAATACACAAAGAAAGAATCACTAAGCCAAAGTGTCTACAGTGATTTAAGAGTTACTTAATTGAAATAAAGATAAATTCAAGGTTACAATTAAGTTTACTAGCAGAATAATACAAAACAATTTCAGGTTAGGCAAAGCCTCTAGACCAGTTTAGATGATTTAAACAGTATTGTAAAAAGAGTTTAACCTAAAAAATGTATAAATACAAACAAATTAATTTCGATTTTGTAATTTTATACAGTTATAACCTCCATAGAAAACATTTAGCACCCAGGTTTTTCGCCTTTAAAAAGAAAAAAAAGGAAACATTTAGTATGTTTCTAACAGAATGTGCTTTTAGTTCATTCGCCCATCTTCGGACTTACGGTATAAATCCGAATGCTAGTTAATCCAAACACGCATTAATTTAAAATTAATGTTCTTTAAATAATGTAAGACAAGGCTAAAACTAATTCAATGGTTACATTGTCATTTATAATTAGTCTGAAACTCAGGTCTTATATTATATATTATTATTATTATATAATATATTAATATTAATATTATATATTATTACTTGTATATGAATACATGACTATAAATGTCTGAAGTCAGACTAGGCTTATTATACAATATTACTTCGGCTCGCATTAAAATAACGTATTGACGTGATGACGTAGTGAAATCATGCGATAATGTTTTTCGGCGTCTGTCTGTTAACACGATATATGCACTCACAGACGTCGTACTAAACTTCTGGTGGTGCCAAATTCTTCGTAATTTGATTGCGGAGTTTTGAAAAGCTTTTGCTCTTTGTAGCGTGAGTCACGTTTTTGGGTACACATTTTGAAAATAATGGGTAAAAAATTTTTAAATACATTGTGGGGTTAAGTTGTATACGTTTTTTGGTACGGGAAACCCGATTTCGACCGTTAAAAAGTCGTAGCGCATCGGGGTCACGTTTTTGGATCAACATTTTGAAAATTCAATGTGGGGTATCGTTTTATATGTTTTTGGGTACGGGAAACCCGATTTTGACAGTTACAGAGCCATAAATAGCTCGTCGGGGTCACGTTTTGGAGACAATATTTTGAAAATACAGTGTGGGATATTGTTTTATATGTTTTGGGGTATGGAGAAACCGATTTAGACAGTTAAAGAGTCGTAGCGCGTAGGGATAACGTTTTTGGGTCAACATTTTGAAAATACAGTGTGGAGTATCGTTTTATATGTTTTTCGAAAATAAACCCGATTTTGAAAGATATAAAGAAATTTAAAAAAAAAACACGATCAGAAGCCTCGAAAAAGTTCTCTATCTTTCATCTTGTTTTAAAATTTTAAATAATGTAGGAGTTGTTTTTTATTTAGTTTCGCATAACTTCAAACTCTTAACTAATGTATGGAAGGTTAGGGATCCTTCTTACATTTTTAATTGTTCACTGCCGTCCTTATAGATCGATTATATGAGAATAAAACTGAATTGTTTATAATATAGTAACGTTAAATACTTTTTCTTGTAGGTCTAAATTATTTAAAATGTAATCGTAAGAGCTTGGCCCACTTTAAACATTTATAACTGTGTAAAGAGTTGTGTATAGATCCAAAATATATCGTTATTATTATCATCAATAATATTAATTAATTTAATATTGGGAAGTTGAATTTGTGTACTTCATGGGCCGCACTTCTTGTTTTAAATTTAACTCAAGTCTAATTTCTAGGTTATTATTTGACACCACGACGAGCATTTGTAAGTGGATTCAACTATTCAGATTTTATTCAAGATCTTTACGATCAGTAGATATAAATAAATACTTCACCATGCAGGTATTTTGGCACAATATCTGGGAAGCGAAACTGTAATAAATCTTAAGAAAACGCGAGATACAAACCCAGTTTGTAAACCCTAATTTTGAAACTTATGACCCGTTTTGTTTTATCACTTAAAAAATAAATAAGTAATTTAAGAAAGTATAAACTATTTTTTATTCAAACTACTTTTTGTTTATTTCTTATAGCTTTGTTTTTATGAAAGTATGGGATGAAAATGAACACATTTGAAATATTCTATTTATTTACAATTGATAAAATCTTTACATATTCCAATCCAATTAAAAGATTAAAACAGAACATATTTTTTATATTACATAATGCAAATTTAAATAGCTTTCTCAGTATTTAAATATGTCAAAAATTTAGTTTAAATAAAGCAGACAATTTAGTTGATAATGTCATGAGCAAAACTAAAATCAACTCCACCTTAGTAAGTATAAGAGAAGAACATAAGTTGTGTTAGGTGCGGCGCATGTGATACCAGTGGGCTTTTCAGCAACATCCACTCTTGCCAGACTGTTACATGATTATTATATCTACAATTCTACAGTGACACTGCCCCCACGAGTCCAACCTCAGTTGCTAGGGTACCGATGGCTAATCCTCCAGCAGCGCTCCTTAGCCCCGTGGTACCAGTATGTGCGCCGTGAGACCGGAGTAACACGTCCACCACTATAAGGCTAAGACTGGTTACTGGCCCGCCAGAAAAAAATCAGCTACGGCTTCGGAGATATTCTTCAGTTCTACCGGACCACCTCGTGAAACCCTAACGGTTTTCAGATCTCCTGGATACTGCCCCATTCCCTGCGTACAAGAAGTACAAGACATTCTCCGCAGGTACTCGTTGATGCAAGGTTTCCCAAGCCCCGGAAAATGAGTTACCGGCAGGCAGCACTTACTTGCTTACCTTACCCCATATCAGTACCGAGGGATGCCGCCCGTTACCCACATACTTACTTGGACATGGGAATGGGTGGGCACCTAAAGGTTTTAAGGGTAAATCATGGGGTAAACGCTAGCCCTGGGTATGTGGAAGACAACACAAATTTCCTAAATTTGGTCTATTCTATTCAGCTGTCAATAAGGTTATAGGTTACTAGGGGAAGCAACTGCGTGCTCCGCACGCCAACCCCGTACACATAATCATACACATAATCCTTCCCAACCCCGAACATTCTATACACATAATCATGTTATGTTTTCTTTATAATAAAGGTGTAAGATTAATAATAACAACAAAGCTAAGATGGCAAATAATGTTAAATGTTCAAATCAAATTAGTTCGTATATTTTATAACAGCAGTTATAATAAAGGTTAAAAGAACCAGTAACGCTCTGGTCTACACTGTATTAAAAACCTAACCTAAAAGTTAGAAAAATACAAATAGCTGCTTCAAAGTGTGAAATCATGTGTTAGTGGAAATATTAGAGCAAACAGAGGCCTAACCTAAACATTTTTTCCAGCTAAATTTACAAATATTGAAATAAAAATTTGTTTATCAAAATGAATTATTAAAGCCTTTGTTACTCAGGGATAGTAACGCTTTTTATTAGTAAAACAATTTTTTCAATCGGTTCAGTAGTTCTAGAGATTACCCCCTACATACAAATAAAAAAATAAACAGACAATAGCTATTTGTGTAACACTTTAGTTTACTTGGATTTTCTATGAATTTTGGTTTCTAACTCATCAACTACTTGTATTGCAAAGTAACATATAGACATAATGAAGACTAGGATTTAAAAAAAAATATTTAATAACATATTTTGACTATAATAATAACTAAAGTTTCATAATAATATGTAATCCTAGGTCTAGTAATATAGTCCTTCTAATCTAATTTAATTTAATTTATTATTAACGACTGTTATTTGGAATAGCTATATCATAAATTTCAAGTGGTGTGTTATTGTTTAAACTACCGCTATCAGAGTAATCCATTTCTTCAGTTTCTTTTATTGTCAAAAACTGAATTAAAACTCAAATAGGCCTATCGTTCTATAAAAAACATTCTGGATATGACAAACTTATAATACTTTACATTGTTTGAACACTGTTTCATTGTAGCTGCGCAAAGAACAGTGCGCAAATAATGAAGTGCGGGAATCCGCTGTTTTGCAAACTGTTTTCAGTTTATAATAAATTAAGGAAGTTTGCGTAGTAGTGTTGGGAAAACAAATGTTACCTCTTTATAAACTATTAGTATAGTCTATATTAGTATAGATGTTGACTAGATTCCCAACACAACACCTTTATGTAAAGGTTATAAGTTTGCTTACATCTTTCTGACGTGCATAATATCAACAGAAATTTCAGAAATTACTTTGTTTAAATTTGTAAAAAATTATGGCAGTTTATTAATTGAACTCAAAAATCTGTTGTCAGTTACTTTTACTGTTTCTTATTGGTACTAAACAAATTTGAAAATTTTTAATATGGACGTTTTAATATTAATCACTATGTTTTTCTTTTTAAAGTATACTTATGTACCTACATATACTTACATATATGTATATCTTTACTCTTATTTGATAAAAACGTAGATTTGATTTACAAAAAGATATAAGCGTATCTGACAGTGAAAGTTAGAGTTACAATACTATTTAATTGAATGTATTTTATTATCGAAACCCTATAAACTAATACTGACTGATAATAATACAATTAAAAGTAAAGTGAAAACTTTATCCATTAGTTATAAACTTCTAGTTTAAGCTATTTATAAAACTTGTACTTCAACTTTCTATATTATATCAGTTGGACTTTTAAGTTCACTTTACTTAATTAAACATCACCAGCACAATACGAGATATACTTTAAGGAGATTTTCATGCGTAGATTTTATTCGTGGCTAATTTGTATTTAAATTGTTGACCCAGAATTAAATATCTGGTATTGTAAAAATCTAGAATTTGGTTTCTGGTTCTATTATTTAAAAATTAAAAGAAAGTGCAAAGACAAATAAATAAATTTATATTTTGTCCTTATTAAAAAGAAATTAATATAATTAAATAATAATTATCATGAAGGTTTTAAACCAAAAATATCTAGAGTATTATTTGTCTTTAATAATATTATTTATTTTTTAATAGTGTAATAACTAATTAAAATTAATGTATTTTCTGAATCGTATCCATTTAGTGGCAAAAACCATAAAATAACAAAGCACCAAATTATATTAAACATCCAAATTTATCAGTCTACTAAGTTTATACCACTGAAAGTTGTTCAGGAGTTGTCAGAATTAAAGACCCATAAGAATCTGTTACATCAATTTTCTCAGTTTATAAAATGTGTCGCTTGCTTCCAATGTGCATAAAGGCTTAAAGTTAATAGAATTGAAAGTTGCACTTTATACAAAGAGTTTAATTTTGATGTAAAATAATTAATGCAAAATAATTAAAAGGCAGTTTATCTAATTTCGTCTAACTTTTTAAGAAAAGAGAATTAAACTGCGTTATATAAATAAATACTCAATTATATTAAGTTGTATTTCAAAAGTGTGTCGATTATTTATTATGACTGTAGTAGAAGGCACTATACACTAAACAAATAAAATAGCACTGTGGCGACAAAATCACACTGATTTAAATTAAAACCCCGAACCACAAAACAAGGAACAAAAACAATAACTAAACAACTAAATTGTATTATTAAATAATTTATTGTTACATTGGTTTTTATTGTTAATAATAGATACTTGTAGTAGATTTAATGTGGCTCCACCCATTCCCCCACCAGGTCGGTCTTGGATTAACCGGTATGGGGAGGAGTGGGGGGAGGGCGGGTATATATAGCTCTGTAATATTATTTGTATACTTTAGTAGTGTTAAAACGCTCTGAGTATGATGGCCATGTCATTGAAATGTACATAAGGGTAACGTATTAAACATAACTTACAATTTAGTTGTTTAGTTATTGTTTTTGTTCCTTGTTTTGTGGTTCGGGGTTTTTATTTAAATCAGTGCACTATACATTGTCTAGCTGTTTATGCAAAAGAAAGTTGATACAGAAACAAATTATTTGAGAATAAACAAATGCCGAAGGTATTTAATTTACATGATTGATTGTTATAAAAGTATAATTAACTAATAACAAACAAAACTGGCAATATATGCTTAATTTGAATAGCTTATGTCAAATTTAATGTTTAAGTTAAGTTTGTGAATTTTGACCTTATCAATAATTTGTCTTTCTGTCTCGATTGTGAACATTGAAAAAAAATCTTTTTGTTTTTTCCTTTGATAAATGTATGTTTTTTTTAAAAATAATGTTGAATATCTGTTGTAGTTCTTTATATATTTACTAGTGGACATGGCAATGCTTCGCTATTGCTTGATTTACCTAACCTAAAATTATATTCAGTTTTTGATCCAAATCAGTTGTTGGTCAAAATCAGCTGTTAATCAAAATCAGCTGTTTTAAGCTTTTCATATGAACAGCGGTTTTTTGTGCCCCTGATAAAATCAAAAGAAATCTTTCTTCTTCTTCCTTAAGATTGACCTTCCATAAGATTAACATGGCAACTTTGAGGGCCACTGGGGCGAAGCCCTTAACATACATTGAGCTCATTTTAAGGGAAGCACAACTTCAGAGTGAGCTCTGTAAAATGACACCAAAAACATCAAAATCGGTTAAAAACTCTAGGAGGAGTTCTACTCACAAAATAACCCCTAGCAAATTAATTATGTATAAATCATTTTCTACTTTCAGATTTAAGAAAAAGTTTTTATTTAAATAATGATAATAATTTTTATTTGCACAATGTTTTTGATTTGAGAACAATGTCCAATCACTGTTGACGACAAGAAAGTATCTTATAAAATACTTTCCTTGAATGTATATAATAAGTTATATGGTACTGTAGTTGCACTAACTCCTAACACTTCCCGAAAATAAGCACCTTTTAAGAATGTTCATGAACTACGGAGTATATTGCACTAGTAAATGGATGTTATATTAATTTATGTAACAATTTTGAAGTAACCACTTTCAAAAAAAAAAAAAAAAAAAAAAAAAAAAAACAATGTATTTGCATAATTATATTTTTCCCTTTTTTATGTTTTTATTTTAGGAACAATTGTTTAAAATCCTCAGATGGTCTGTTGATAGTGGAAAATATTTTTAAACGATTTTTATTTTTATTATTTGTAAATAATTGTGTTTGATTAAAGACGTTATTATTATTATATTACAAAACAAGACATCGAAATAGAGGTTAAATTATGGTAAGTTAAAATAAAATATTTTAATACAACATTTTTTTATAAAACCAATTTTGTTTTACTCTTAAGTTCAATAAAAGTCGATTAAGTCAAAGCTCTACTTATTAATCCAAACACAACTTTTCTAAATTCCACAGTGACTGAAGTTTAAGCGAATATACAGCTTTTTAATTGGCAGTTCACGAGAGTCTAAATGGTTGTTGTTCCTTTAGATAAATAACACTCTTAATTGGCAGATAAATAACACTCGTCTTAACACTCGACGAATTAGATGAATTAGTTATAAGTCACTTAATTTCAGTAACTTATTCTAAAGGGGTAAAAAAAACATTTGTTTCTCTCTCAAAATAAATTTTTTATGAAAACATTACATTTAATGACCATTGTAATACGTCATTAAAAATATTAATTTTAGGAGGAATTTCAACAATACCAAACCCTAATATTGTTATTAGAGATATCATAAATTGTATATTTAAAATATTATACTTGTTTATTCTTTTTTTGTTTTCATAAAAGTATGTTTTCCTGATAAACAAATTTTGTGTAACGTAATTTAAACTAAAAACTTGAAAATATAAACTTTGTTTTCCGAAATAAAGAAACAATTAAGTTTAAAATTATTGTACTAATTTTATCATGGTCCTTATTTAGTATTTCGTAAACTATTAATCTAATAACATACTTTAAATACTAAATTTTCTTTACTTTTTCAAGAATTTAAAAATCTGTTGTTAAATTATTTAAATATTTTGTAATATGGATTCTAAGTACATTTTTTTTATCTGAGTTATAAAAAATTGATATAAAATCAAGTATATGTCAGGTGAAAATATAATTTTAATCATAAAAAGTAAATATTAATGCGGAAAATTCAGGATTTTTTATTTTAAGATCAGGCTTAATCTACATTTTAAGATCATTTCATTCTTCTAAATTGTTTTTATAGTGGTAATAGGCTATTACAAAGATATTGAATTGACAGATAGGAAAATAGCAACTGTATTTCAAAATCCGTGAAAACCTTAAACAGGTGGATTAAAATATACAAATAGAATAAATATACCAATAATAGAATTATCACTCTGTATAGTATTGTTTTGATTGGTTAAATCCTACAAAATTCTCGTGTCACAATGTTCGTTCCCGTACTCCTCCGAAACGGCTTGACCGATTCTCATGAAATTTTGTGAGTATATTGAGTAGGTCTGAGAATCGGCTAACATCTATTTTTCGTACCCCTTAGTGATAAGGGTTGTATACCCTTAACATTTTTCTTTAATTTTTAGACATTTTTTTAATATCTTTATTTTTTTTATTATGTCGCATTAAAAAATACATAGGCCTACAACCCTAAAATTTTATCCATTTATCGCCAACCCCTAAGGGGTGGGGGGTGGGGGGAGAATAAATTATAATAACTTAAAAATATTTGCCTTTTGTTATTTATATATTCCCTTATCGTTCACAGCGCTCCATGCCTATTTCACGCATATACCACATTCTTACACACTTACAATAATTAAGCTATTTTTTGTCTACACTAGAAATTACTTGAAAATTATTTATATATCAAAACGTTTGCCGGGTCAGCTAGTATTGCTCTAATAATTTGTAGTTAATAGGATGTAAAAATAACGTTGACAAATTTTGTTATATAAAATTGCAACATTTATTCGATTCTGTCAGGTGAACCTACTTTTCCATTTTCCTGATTTCATAAAATTAGTCATTATCTTAAAGCTAAATTTTAGTTAACTTGGAAAAATTTTAAATTTGAATATTCAAACTGATAAACTGCCTCTTGTCTGCCCAAGGCATATCCAAACCATATAACCAAATGTTATAGACGCTCGTGTATTGATTTATCTCAAAGTTAGACACTTCAAAAACCTTTAACATTTTACTTTTCTTCGACGTATTATATTTGTTTTGTCGACTTTTATTATTTACAGTAAGCCTAACTCTAAACATGTCAAAGCAAAATTTAAAAACTGTAGGAAAGAAATATCACAGAAAGATAAACTTGTTTTGTATTATGTTTTTGTTTCGGGCTCAAACTCTGGTTACCTAACTTTCATTTTATTTGATGCATTATACTATTTTCATTCTTGTTTAAATTAGATATACATACAGGTTGTTTGAAAAGTCTGGATACGGCTTAATATCTCAAAATGTACGAGTCTTATGAGATAGAAATAAAAGCAGTTATTCACAACCATAAAAGAACTACTCTTTGGCAAGTTTGAAATTTTTTCCGCCATCTTGGATCCGCCATCTTGGAATGAACTTCATTTTTTTAAATGGGAAGGTGGTCATGTGATACATCATTTCGATGTAGAATTTTAAGAGAAAACCAACGGTGAAATTTTCACATCCATATCTTTAACAGATTTAAAATGGTGGCCAAAAACATCGAAATCGAGTTTTCCGATTTTGGCCCAGTTTGCTGTACTATTTTGTTATTAAAATATTATTTATTTTTCTTTTTTGATTCAGAATTACATAAGCTTTCAAATGATATGCTACACAACCGTATTTAGTTCAACCACTCGAAATAAATTTTGAAAAAATCAAAATGGCTGTAACTAAAATTGTTTAAATACTCCCAAATTTCACAGTTGTTTTTCTCTTGAAATTCTAGATTGAAATAATGTATCACATGACCACCTTCCCATTAAAAAAAAATATGTTCATTCGAAGATGGCGGATCCAAGATGGCGGACAAAAATTTCAAACTCGCCACAAAATAGTTTTTTTATGGTTGTGAATAACTACTTTTATTTCTATCTCATAAGACTCGTACATTTTGAGATATTAAGCCGTACCCAGACTTTTCAAACACCCTGTATATTGTGTTTTACTTGTTTGCAAAACAGATGTTTTCTGAAATTTGTTTATGAAAAAAAAAACGGAGGTTTCGAAAGGGCGAAAAAATATAGCCTAGATAAACTACTTCTGAAATGTTCGTTGTCTTTTAGAGATGAACAACGTAACAATATATACTTATTTGATTGTGAACAAAATAACAAAACTACAAAACTTGATTGTAAGGCAAAAACTTCCTTTCTACAACTAATAATAATGATTGTTTGTTATCAGAGAAATCTTGTCATTTCATTTATGTAATCATAATGTTAACAGCTAACTTACAAAATAACGGGACAATAAACTCACCTGACGTACTTAAAAACTGGGTTATTGTGATAAACAACTTTATTTGTGTTTACCAGTATTTTTTGTTAAAAATAGTAATCAAAATAATAATATGTAAAAATTTGTTTCTTTGAATTATTCATAAACCTACGAATTTACAACCGTCATGTTCTAGAACAACTATAAATTTTCTGATTTATTTACCACATACTGCGTAAATAACAAAACAAACACATATGTTTACCACAATAACTCAGTGTTTACTTGTGTTAGTTGTATTTTTGGTCCCGTTATTTTAAAAGAGTTGGCTGTTGGGTTTACTACTTAGTTTGTCTTTGCTCGTGTTATGAACTATAAGACTGAATTAGTTTTGGTTTTTTATTCAAGTTTGCAAGTGGTTAAAAATTTACTGACAGTTCAGTTCCAGTTTGGAACGAAGTTCTTTAACGCTTATTGCGGTAGGAGTTAACAAATATACAATGTAATGCGTAACGAAAAAAAGTGTTATTAAAATTGGTTCGTATGGCAATGACAAATATAAAATACGAGTAACAAAAAACCGTCCCCAAAGTGAGTGCTATGGCAATGAATGTAAATACATTCAAGAAACATGTTTTCGTTCATCGATTTAAATTAATTTTAAATTCCTTTTAATTTTTAAAAATGCACCGTCTTTTTTACGTCCATACTATTTTTAGTTATATATCATGAAGATGTAAATTTAGATGCAAGTAGAAAATAAACTTGCAGACGAAGAAAGTTTGAACTATAAAAATATAAAACTGAATAGTTTTAATATCAAAACATAATAAACTGTTCTACTTGCTTTAAGCAGTACTGATAGTTTGGATAATATTACACTTAAAAGTAATGTGAAAACTTTAACCATTAGTTATAACCTTCTGTTACAAACTTAATAAATTATTAGTTGGACTTGTGTGTTCCCTTTACTAGATTTAATCATCAGTAGTGTACTTTAATGAGTAGTGTCCTTTCATCTTCTCCAATATTGTGATTAAGTTTAGTTTGTTGCGGTAGTAGTTAACAAATAGAAAATGTAATGCGTAACCAAAAAAAAGTGTTATTAATTGGTTGTTATGGAAATGACAATAAAATACGATTAAATAAAAAGCGTTACCAAATTGGTTCCTATGGCAATGAATGTAAATACATTCAAGAAACATGTGTTTTGGTTCATCAATTTAAATTAAGAGATGATCGGTTCCGTCCGGCGGCGTATTTCAGATATTATTGTCAAGCGTTGAAATACATTCAATAAACATAAAATTTTGGTTCATCAGTATAAGCCTAACCTAAAATTATTGTATGTATATTTAATTTATTTTACCTGCCTTAACGGCAATATACATACAATAATTTTAGGTTGGGCCTAAGAAGTAATTTTAAGTCTAGGAGTAACCTACAATTATTGTGTGTATGTTGCCTATTGTACTATCTTTTGTATTATTGTACTATTGTGTTATGTTGTTACATACAGTAATTTTAGGTTAGGCCTAACAAGTAATTTTAAGTCTAGAGGCGTAACCTAAAATTATTGTATGCATGTTGCCGTTAAGACAGGTAAATTAAACATACACAATAATTTTAGGTTAGCCTTAAACTGATGAACCAACATTTTATGTTTATTGAATGTATTTACAAAGAATGGACATTTAACTTTGTTTACCATCTTAGCTTTAATGCTACAATTAATTCTACACCTTTATTACAATAACAGTAGATATTTGTACAAAAAACTAACTAATAATAAATGGCAATTGAAAGACTAAAATTATGTGTATGTAACATTACATAAGGCTTTACGTTAAGGCTGGTAAAGAATTAAAGAAAAGCGTGATGAACTTCGTTCCTGACGGGGGTTCCACGACCGCACACATTTATCTTTATTATATTTCGTTTTGAGGTTGTAACATAACCAGGTTGTAACATAGCCAGTAGGGTTATGCTTGTTAATTAGTTTTGGAGTTTTTCGTAAATTATATTTTGTACTACAAAATGATGACAAATGTTGGTATAAACATACAACAATGTAGACCTCCTCACTAGAAATATTACCTTAAAGCCGTGGTTTCACCAATCAGACAAGTTTTAAAAACAAAGAACAAAAGGATATTTTAAAACATAATGTTCCAACTAATAGTTGGTAGCTATTGTTTGTTCTGTTTTTTTATATGTTTTCACTAAACGTCTCAGCCTCCCGGAACAGGACATCTCATAACAATGTATTTTTATATGTTTTATAACAATCTAGTTACAGCGAACATATCGTAACAAAGTAGTTTATTCTCTATAATATCGGTTTTGTCTGTGCTTTAACGTTTATGTGTAATTTACACTTGTTATTAAATTGTGTACTTGTATTCCGTATATAGGAATGTTCATGGTCTGTTATAAGTATGTTTAAACTTAAATATAAAATGCATTGCAAATAAATTAAATTTAAATGCATTAATAAAAGTTAATAATTGCCCGGAAAAACTATTTTTTACACTAAAACTCTGTATTTTTGCGTATAGGCTTTTTGGATGTCATATTACAGGGAAAAAAAAACACGAATATAAGTTGTAGATTATGTAATTGTGAATTTAATGATGTAAAGGTTTGTTTATTTGCGTGCGGGCTGGGGGGGGGGGGGCAGCAATTTTTGCCTGCGATTACGGGCGGCCGACTGACGGTCGGGCGACTATTAGCCCACTCAATGAATGTTTTGTGTCGGAACTATATGTTTAAGTCAATTTTACCATCGTAATACCCATAATTATTAGACCAGCTATAAAAGTCATAACAATAGACCTTTGCTTCAGGTTGACCGCTGATATATGCCAACGCGCTGAACCAACCCGCGAGGACTCGTACGTCAAGCGCCGTCTCCTTTTAAGAGGCCGATTATGTCAAGTGGCTGCACTTAACATTATTAATAAAACTTATATAATTTTAAAGATTGCAAAATACCCTACAATTTTTATTTGAGCAATTTTTTCTAACTTGTCTCATATTAATAAAAAATAGTTAAACATGTATTTATTGTAATAGAAAAGTTAAAATTTTAACACTAAATTTAAAAATACACTGAAAATAATTATTTATAGCTTAAACGCTATAAACATTTTTGATAGAGGATATTTTAAGGATTACAATAATGAAATAAATTTGACTCTATCGCTGTTTATCTCTTAGATTTTGACAAAATAAACTAAATAAAAAAGTCTTTCAAAAGTGAATTTTACGGGGGTATTGACTGGGCTATAGTGCACGTCAAGTAATACCAGACAAAAAATGTTTAAACATGTTTTCCTTACCTTTTATAATCTGTTCTTAGTCATATCTATTTCTATAGCAACTAGTTAGTACCCAATAACACATAAAACTGCTGACTAAATCACCAGCTTCAATAGTCTTATATATCGTGTACTCAGTGACACAACTTTATGTTTTTTGGAGGGACAGAGGGACATATATAAATTTTATTGCAATAGAACGTGACAAAATATATCCGCAATTTATTGTTGGAACCCTTTGGTGGCAAAAAAGTACAACGTAATTTAAATAATCAAAATTTGGCAAATAATCCGATTTACAACAATATTCTGAACTAGATTGCATGGTCCCAAGTCGACCCTTATACTGTTCATGTTAGAAGTTGTAAAACAGAACGTGACTACGAGGAAAAGTTTTCAAATTAATTTTAAGATCAACTATCAACTATTAACTATCAAAAACTATTTATTCTGTCTATCTTTCTGTAAATAGGCTTACTGTCGCTTTAGAAATTCTTAATAATAAAAGCCATTATATATATATATATTTTTTAACGTCCTGCTGAATTGCACTTTAAGGCTAATGAAGACGGGACCTACAGTTTTACGGGGAATCCGAACCACAGCCAATGATGTCTGTTAAGAAACAATTTAGAAAATTATTCGGGGTAAATGGGAATAGAACCCGGAATTTTTCTATTGATGGTTGCCATGACGATTAATAAAGCTTTCACGCCTTAACAACCACGGCAATCGTGGCAAAAGCCATAATATTACATAGTTTTATAGTTACCTGTATACAAGCTTTTTTACTACTAGTAAGAAACATCTGGTAGTATAAATATTCAGTGTTCTGAACTGTGCCTAGAAAAGACGTTAGGGTTTTAATTTGGTAAAATAGATAAGTTCCACTCTGGTTCAAACACACCAGTGGGTACAGCTCCTCTAATAAAATAATTTAGTTTTACAAAATTGGTGTTAGGTATAAAACTTATGTTTAACAGTATTTGTTACATTAGATGAAATCTTTCGGTAGTTCTGGTGAAGTGAAATGCTTATAATTAAAACTATTAGTACCCTTGACAAAACATAAATATATCGGAGGGCCTTCTAATTATTATACAATATTAGGTGAAATAGAAATGTACTTATTGATTGTATTTATGTTCCCAAAGTAAAAAGAAGTATAGTAGTTATAGTATTGATAGTTGTAGCCTACCTTGAGTGAGGGCTATATAGACTGAAGTAAGAGTCAGCTCGAGGAGCTCAAAATCTCGAAAACAATGAAGCACTGTCACAAGTTATTACAACTGTACTTAAAAGATTTGAGTTAATTATTTTTGTTCACAGAAGACCAGTAACAATTATTCAAGTAAATTTTTGTTATACTTGAAACAATGAACACGAAACAAGATATTGATTAGGATCACTTTAAGTTACTCATTGAAAAAAGCTAGAAGTAAAAATATTAGACAAATTGTAATAGCAGCATACTAGACTAACCCCGTGCAGCGCAAAGCGCCTCGTGCTTGCTTTGCTCATAATAAGGAGGACTTCATATTGAATTTATTAGTTTTTAATACATCTGAAGATTATAAAAGATTAGTGGAGGGAGATTGGGATAAAAGTATTTTTTGTATGGCTAAATTATTTTTATGTAAAATTTTGATAATATGCAACAAATTAAAATTTTAATTGACTTGGAATTGTTAATGGAATATTATAATTAGTTAAATATATTAATTAATAAAATACTTGGTACAATTTACTACAAATGTACTTTATTTAACTTATTTTCTACAGATAAATAAATAACATTCTTAATAATGTATGCATACTTGTTGCTGATGTTTTGCCATATATATTGATTTTATATTCTTATTTTTATATAGCTTTTATTTTTAATAGGTGTTCTTATTTGCTGTAATATTTTGATTGTTTAATCTACATTATTGGTTTCTTCCATATCCTTTTGAAGAGTAAATTGTACGTCATGTGTCCATTACCATAGTCATATATTATACTGGTTGTTGCACAATGTACTTTGAAGATAAAATCGGGATACAAATCAATTAAACTACACCATTCAACATGTCCGGCATCTTGTCCAAAAACAGTCATAATTCGTTCGTAATCAGCTGAACTGTTATTAAAGTTTTGTTGGTATGTCGGATTGCCATTATGGTAATCACTGTATCGATGCCATTGTTTCATTACGTTACTAACGCTCTCTAATCGAATATCATAATGTTTTTCTTTGTATCCATATAAACAATAGGAAACACTTCTGACTAAACAGTTTCTATCTCCAATAATTGGAGTTATGTCAAAATGTTTATAAGTAGTCATGATCGTGGTTGTAATCAAGCGATGCTAACCAAACAACAATTTACCAGGTATAATATATAACATCTAGAAAATGAAATATGATATTTGTTATGTACTTAGAAACACAATTGTATACGTTTAATCACCACTAACCTACTTAAATGAAGTAAATTACAACATAAACAAACCATGTTATGATAATAAAACATGTGCTTTGTTATAATCAGCTGATCTGTGCTGTTTTATTCAGCTGATCAGCAAAAACAATATTAATGAATAGAAAATATTTGAAATTACATTTTTAGAATATTAAATGAAGGAATAGTAAACTTTTCAGGCAAATAGGCAAATATAGAGTTAATTACCTTTCATTTAACACAACCCGCATGTAATTCGGTCCAATAGAACTCCAGATCTCACTCAGAATAGGCTTAAAACTTTAACCCATGTTAAATTGCCAAAAAATATTTTTACTTCCGTTTTCTGAAAATTTAGTGGGGTAATAGCTGAAATCAAAGCAAAATGGGCGAATATACAGACAATTACCTTTCATTTGGTTCATTAATCAAATATGCCCCCCCCCCCACAATTGGAACCCTTCAATGTGCCCAATTTCAGCCTGTTACGTCAACCAATGAGAAAAACGTCTGTGACAGACACCGTTGTGATGCCATTATTGATAAGTTTTCCTTGGTAGGAAACAATAAAATGAGAGTTTGTCTATTTAATCTTCTGTAACTTTTGTAAACACAAAGAGTTGATAAAGAGTTGTGAAATATACGTCCAGCACCGGATTCTGTGCAAGAATAAAGGGAGACGTGAACGTACGGATGAAAAATTAGGACCAAAGAGAGCTCTGGTCAGGTTGATCATTTTTTCAGGACAAATTTTGATTGAGATGGACAGAAATCGGAAACAGTTGATGGAGGAGATCTGCTGAAGATAGACACAAATGGAGAGGTAGCACAAATGGAGAGGTAGTTGTAGTTATTGCGTTCAAGGTCCTATAAGTGCCTTATCTTATACGCCTCTTACCCAATGGAAGTAAGAAGATAAAATATAAACTGTAAAGCCCCGTTATACGTGTTACATAGCAAACCTAATAAAATGATAAATTTCAATAAAACATAAAAGACGAAAAAGCTCGTCTACAAATATGTCTAGTAAGTCATAAACAAAGAAACACTTAAAATAAAAATAAAAACAAAACAAAGCTAAATTGTTTGCCAAGCAATATATCATTAGTCTAGATTTAATAATGATAATAATAATGATAATAATAATGATAAATTTGAACTCTGATTGCACTGGGCAGTGAGTTCAACAATGGGTAGTGGGGAAATGTAAGAAATACAGAATATTAAAAATTGATTATAACACGTGAAGAATTATCGAAGAAGATCGTGCTAAAACTATGTATTTCAGACATAAAACAAATTTGGGCAAAATATGATGGTAAACGAATTGTTGTACTTTATTACTTTTGTATAAGGGTTAAGGTTGTTTGTCAGTTGTAGGTTGCAATTTGAGTCACTTAATTTCATTGTGGAAAAAGGTGTTATAAGGTAACAACCGAATGGAAGGAAAACGAAAACTAGAATTTTATTTTCGTTGAAACTAAGATACCTACACTAAACAATCGAATACAAAAATGAGCAAAACACACAAATGGTCCGGTCGTGATACAAATAGTCCAGTCAAAATACACAAATTACCTAAAAATAACTCTTACAAGCTAGGGGTTTGGTATGTATGTTGTATTTAGCTACTGAAATAACACACTAAAAGTTATCGCAAAAACAACCTATACTACGGCCGCCATCTTGGAAAATGGCGCAAAAAAAGTTTTCCCCAAAAATTCAAAAACTATTCATCTTATAAAAAAAGTTTTCAATAAAAAATATGTGTGACAAAAAGAGCTAAAACTTTTTATCTTAGCAATTTTCAGTAAAAGTAACCGTTTAGCCATAAAATGCAATATTTGAAAAACAATGTTGACAATTTGTAAAAAAAAAAAAAAAAAGCTAACGCTAATTACCATTAAAGGAAGTTATAAAGAAATTTTGTTGTTTTAATTTAAAGACTGAAATTTCCTGAACAGTTTCATACCAATAACATAACTTTTCTCTGATTAGTTGTTTAGTTATGGTTTTTGTTCCTTGTTTTGTGGTTTTTATTTAAATCAGTGTGAACAAATTTATTGTTAAAATACACTTTTGAATAAATATAAATACAATTGACATATTTACTGTAAAAATTATTTTCAAAGCTCTAATCACTTTTATTACTGGGTGCTTTTAAGTTCATAAAAAAACATTTTTTACTTGTTCTACCTAATAAATTTATAAATGTCTATAAAATAATTTTGTTGAACCTCAAGACTATTTTTTTTTTAAATATTTATAATCGTAGCATTTAGTGTAAAAAGTATTTTAAAGCTCTAAACTCTATTATACTTATTTTTAATTTCATTACAAAACAAAATAATTGATTGATTTTTCAGACCAATTATATTTAAAATAGGCCTACTCAATGACAAATTTTTGTTTTAATCTTTCAATAATTTTTTCCTCATTCTCTGGTTTATTCCGAACACAAAGTTATGTTTACTGTTGAAAGTAAATTTTTTGGCGAATTTACATAAAAACTTCTTCAAACAGTCATATTGGAGGAGCCAAGTGGCAAATACATAAATTGCAAAAGGTTAAATAGATCACCATTGGTTCCAACATAAATCTCAAAACAAAAAATTCAATACAGTAAACAAACCACGGGTAAACTCAGTAGGAGTTTATTATGGTAGCCTAGCTTGGTAGCGAAATGCATCGAAGGCATCAGCAGTGTAACATTTAAAAATTTGATAAAATATAAATGAAAAGATAAAAGTTGTGATATTGACATCAAACTGTTCAGGAAAGTCTAATCTTTAAATAAAAACAATTTGTTTGTTTTCTTAAAAAATTCTTTATAACTTCCCTTATCGGTAATTAGTGTTCTTTTTTTACAAATTGTCAAAATTGTTTTCTAAATGTTGTATTTTATGTCTAAACGGTTAATTGTATTGAACATTGCTAAGAACAAAAGTTTTAGCTCTCTTTGTGACAAACATTTTTATTCTTAACTTTTTTATAGGATGAATAGTTTTTGAGTTTTGGGGAAAACTGTTTTTTGGGCACCATTTTCTAAGATGGCACAAGTTGTTTTTGCGAGGACTTTTAGTATGTTATTACAGTAGCTATATACAACATACATACCAAATCCCTAGCTTACAATAGTTTTTTAGGTAACAGGGTAATGGCCTAAACCCTGTATTTTTTATTTTATTTAAAATGACTACACTAAAAGGGGGAGAAATTAATTAAGCAATTACTTTATTAATATCATCTTCTGATTTGATCTTTGAAAGTAGAAAATTATAACTTTAGCAGTACCTATTGAATAGGGTCAACATTTAGTATTAGGACACTCTTTTGATCTTTTTTATTATGATTTAAAAAGATTAACTCCATTTCAAACTTAGTTTTGGAAGATTAGGCAAAGAAGTAAATAAAATGTTAAATTACTGTATCAAAAGTTCAAAGTATATTACAATGTATACAAATTAGATTTTAAGAAGTGTTTAGATTTGAGCTATTTTATGAAATGTTAATAATTGAAAGACTTGGCTCTCAAAACCTTTGAAATGACATCAAATAAAGACAAAGGGAAAGGGGAAAATATTAAATTGATAAACATTTAAATTAGCATTCTAACTAGACAACCTTCTAGCCACTGCTTTCATGTGTTGAATGGACTGTTTTCCAAAATTAAGGAAACCTACTTTCACTGATATGAACACGTTGTGATTAATCTACACTTCGTACATACAAATTATGTAAAGAAAGCATCAGACATTTTGTACTTTGAATTATAGAATCAAATAGTTCACCTTCTTTATTAAAACACCAGTGGTCTAAGCATTAATAGTTTAATAATTTTGTACTAACTATTTATACGTGAACTAAAACAAATATTACCAATGGCTTATCACTTAAATAAGTGTATCACTTGAACACAAGTGTGACCAACCAGCGTCTGTTAGTGACCTAAAACAATAATTTAAACCTAAGTAGATTGAACCTACCTAGATTAAACCTAAATCTAAAAAGAACATTTAACTTTATAATTTTTTTTTGTTTTGGTTGAAGACTTAATAAGCAATTATGAAAAAATTAGAAACGTATAGAAAATCTATATACTTTACTATTTATTTAATTCCTTTAGGAACTTATTTTACCTGCGATTGAGAATGAGATTGTTTCTGCCACTACTTTTCGGTATTTACGTATGTCAGATCATAATTAATTTCCTTAGTAAGATTATTTAAAATTTGGGCACTGTATGCACAAAATTTATTAATGTTATTGTATTTTCTGAACATATAATTTATGTAACGTAACTGAAAAATATTCGTTTTTTATGTGAGAAGATCTTGCCTAAAATTCACGCCTAGACTCTATTCGAGAGTAATTTTAAAAGAAGAAACTGAACTGCATTTTGATCGTAAATGACACATGTTTAATCAAGCCTGAGAGATTATCAAGCAGTTCCTTCTCTACTTTGTACAGTTTATTAATTTACTTCGTGAAATTCACGTTTTATTTTGTTTTTTAGATGTTCTTACACAAATATATGTATTATTAACTATTTCAATTCACTAGCTAAAAATGAATGCAAGGCAGGACTTGGCTAAACAAATAAAGCTTCTAGTTAGAACTGACAATAACTTGTTAGTGTTTTGTAGTCCCGACAATTGCTGTAGCTTTAGTATTCTACACATGCTTCCAGTATAAATTGTAGCTACTAGAACATCACCCAACTTCACAACTCTTTTCAATTCCTCTGAGAAAAATTAAATTCAAAACTATAAATTACAGTTACACACAGTACAGTTCAAATGCTGTCCATTTATTAATCAAGGTCTTTATAAGTTTGACTCGTGAAAATGTATCTGTAACAGTAGTAAGGAAAGGTTACAATGTTTTAAAGAATCAAAAAGTAAGTACTCAGCTGTGTAGTAAACGTTGTACTTTATTTGATTTATAATTGCGCTCATTTTTGTTAACACTAAAATTCAATTATTTTATACATTTAGATGATGACATGAAATAGTTCTTACGTTGTATTCATTATTTATAAAGGTTTAAAGTTTAGATATACTAAATTGTTTTTCAAGTAATATTATTTCTTTTTATAGCTGCTTTAAGTAAACCAAAAATATTTAAAGCCCTGAGATGGAATAAAATTGTAGAATTTTTAATATTATTTTCGTAAGGATTTACATGTATAGAAGGTAGATGCAACATTCTAGTTAGTAAAGTTTCACGACATAAGTCCAGTTAAAAAATATTAATAATGTTTGGAAAAAATAAAATAAATTATTAATAAATAATAGTGGAAGAAGTAAAGGGTTTTATAGATTGGTTTAGAACCACAAAGGAGTAAATTTTAATATTGTTTATTTATAAAAAAATCTCATGTATTTTTTTAACATAGGAAAAAAATTTAATTAAGACTAAAAACTGTAAATAACTCAAAACACCAACTAACAACGTTTAATGCTTAACCCTAGAATGGAAAGCATTAGTAAATTTTACGACTACCCTCAGTGTTTTAGTTAAAACTCCTAGGTTTTGGGGTTGACGGTACTGTCCTTCCAGGAATTCCATCACTGTCGGTAGTCAAGGTTAGTGTCATATTTACAGTCGAGCTGGGTGGTTTATTCTTTTCGTGTGAGGCCGGTAGTCGTAATTTTTACTAATGCTTTCCGTTCGAGTGACTTTTTTTAGAAGTGATTAGTTTTAGTTTTTTAACTTTCCTGTCCTTGTTTTTTATGTTATAGTGTTTAGGTTTTTGAAAATAGTGTACTTATAAATAGTTTTGTAAATAGACGTTAAGAATGACTCTTTATTCATTGGAGATCGATGAAGTAAGTGATGTAAATAGTGATGACTCGGATAAATTACGGTGGCCAATGTGTATTTTCTATGGTATGCTAATCATGGCTGGAATAAATTCCTGGATTACACATAACCGTGAGTTAAAGATGAAAAATGAAAAACTTATCACTAGGAAGAAGTTTTTACTTGAGGTGTTCAGAGAATTCGTCACACCATGGTTGGAAAGAAGAATACAAATTCCAACAATTCAACGAAAATTGAAATCACTCATTGTTGACGTCATGCACAAGGAAATCGGTAGGCCAAGACCTGTCCTCCAGCAACCGAACCCAAACAATAGAAGAACAATTTGCAAGTTTTGCCCGTATCAGAAGAGGCGGATGACAACAAACTGGTGTATTCAATGCCTGCAAGCCTACTGCAATGAGCACCGTGGCCAAATGTGCCGCAATTGTGCCGCCGGAATCTAACCAGAGAACTTTGCAGTATGATAATAATTGAACTTAAAAATAATATTATATGAAATTTAACATATCTTACTTTGTTGTTTTGGTTGCAAATTTGCTTAGTAATTTTTGTTTACTTTTTTTCTTTATTAACAAATTGTCATACAAAAAATAAGAAGTTTTAATTAAAATACCTTCAAATATACTACAGTAATTTTATAATTAAACAATATTATTATTATTATGTAGAAAATAAAGTCATTTTTCTAATTGTGATCATTTTTTTAATTAACTTTTATCCCTGATAACATATTTATCAATTTTATTTTAGTCGTAAAATTTACTAATGCTTTCTATTAGTGTAACTTTTTGTTAGGTTTCCATTCTAGGGTTAAGGACTATCGAAAAAGTGTGTAATCTCAGACGCTGTTTGTCTTACCACAACTTTACCAACAGCAATAGATGTGAGTCAAAATTATGAAGCAGATTTACAAAGTTTTGGTATTCAAATATCTATGCTAATGTATTATTTCTAATCGTAGGACTGAAAAACAATTACTTCTATACATCCTTTGGTATTTCGGCAACGTCATCTACATGTTGTAGCTCTTGTTTTACCATTTTAATGTTCTATTTAACAGTAGTGTGTATGGTCTTAATCTTGGTAATGGAAATTTCATTGTACAATTAAATACCGAGTAAAGGGATAATCTCACAGGAAAAATGGCTAAATTTTTCTAAAAAAGCTGGCTACATACGGATAACTTAGGGTCAGGTAATGAGTAGACTTTGAAACGTTGACACGAGTGTAATGGCTTTTAGTTAGTGGGAATAGTTTATTAATTTTGTTAACTGTTTTTTTTAAACTTGTAACGGGGTTTTCAATGTGCAATAATTTAAGTTCAAAGTATAATCACCATATCAAAATATCGTCCAAAAAACGGTATTTACAAAATTATTTCTGAAATTAGTAAAGCCTTACTGCACTACAAGCTTACTTTGAAAATATATTTACTTTTAGTAATTAATTTTAAATTTAATTTATGGGGAATGCTTTATATAGACTGGCATTTCATTCTATTCAACAATACCGGACGAGATGACGACCATTGTGTTCACATTCGCAAATAATGTCAGTAAGCCAAATTAGTAATATCGACACTCAATCGTCATTTATTTACTTTACAAGCACAATTAAATGTAAGTAGCAAACACGTTTAAAATGCATAATGTTATCAATTTACATTGATAGTAAATACATTTTATTAGATTTTATATTA
>JAGFPH010001730.1:179130-214058 GCA_018207615.1 Philaenus spumarius
AAAGTTAGATCTAATTTATTTATATTGTTTTAAAGGATCTTCAAAATTCCATTGAGCCTCGAAGGATATTTTATTTTGTACAAACATACTTATTTAAAGTTATTTAATATTGCAGAAAAAATGATTAACAAACAAGTTCCATTCTAGATATAAATATAATTTAATGTAGATGTTTAGTTTTAAAGATTTATATTTATTAAAATATATGATTTTGTCTCTTTATAAATGTTACTAATTATTATCAAATGAATAAAAATATATATAATGTATACATCTGAATAATTTTTAAATGTGTATTAATTATTATATTTTTTTTTGGCTTTGTCCGTTTTTACGTTTTCCAAACAATATAAGTTAGACGAATAAAATAAATAGAAAATCATTAAAAGAAACATTATAAGAATTCATCTCCAATAGGCTACAATAGAATAGACTTTATTTTATGCGAAGTTAGGACCATCAAGTCCTATCTTACACTTAACTCATAATTATACAATTACAATTTCAAAACATATTGACATAATTAACAAAACATAAATATACAATAAAGACAAAAAAAAATCCATACAAGTCACAAGAATTAAAAAAGAAAAATCGTAAGCTAATAAAATTTCTTAAACCTTACAAAATAAAATAGCTTAGTTTTAAACATACTTATTGAAGTAAAACATATAAAAAGTAAACTACTTACAACAACATTCACGCTCACATTCATCCATCATAAAATTTAAATAAGCAAATGAAACAAATTCCCTTTAATACATACCTCGAGCAAAGATATTAGTCGACGTCCATAATATTCATGAAATAAAGTTTCAATGATTTTGAAAAATGAGCACGGCTATCAATAGTTTTAATGGAATCTGTTAGCGAATTCCAAAAGCGACATGAAATTACGGTAAAAGATTTGTTACATTTTATAGTTCTGTGCTTGGGAATGATTAGCATTGTCAATCCCTTGCTTGTACTTTTATGTTATGCACAAAACATCAACGGTTATACTTTTATGTTATTACGTGCTAGGTACATCAAAATATATAAACGACAGCTGTTCCACAAACTATAATTTAATGTAAGACGGAGATTTTATTTTTAGTTACTGGGAAAGATTATTTTACGAGTTTTGGGTTAATTAACGTATTTTTCTAAGAACTAAGTTAAATATTATTATGTAAGATGAAAATAAGACAATTTAATCGAAAATATTGTGTTTGAATAAATAATTCCCTAAAATTTTATAACTTTCGAACTTTTTACTATGAGAAAAGTTACAAATTAATAATTCATCTTAAACAAGGTTTCTTATCTTCCACTAATTGTATTCATCTATTCTGATTTAATTAAAGTTATTTTCACGCTCGGTAGACGTATAAATCTTCACCATGTACGTATGTTTGCGCTATTTCAACTGGAAAGAGAGACTGTAATAAATCTTAAGAAAACGCTAGAAACAAGTCCTGTTTGTAAAGCCTAATGTTACGATTTATTTACAAACTCGTTATTTACACTTTTCAAAAATTTTTAAGAAATACAAAATTCAGCATTTGTATCCAAAAAATTTTTTTGTTTAAAAACTTTGTTTCGAAATATATACGTTTGTGTAAGACGTTAAAATAAAATCAACAAAAGGTTGAACTCCTGCCCATTAGTGGAACTTTATGCACTAAGCCACAAACAAACCCAAATATTATTAATGTCTTCACAAGGTGTAATACTTTTAAAAATAACCCAAATGATCGTCTCTTTCAAATAAAAAAGTTCAATATAATTTCTGTGATTTTTTGGCCAACTAATTTATTTCGTTATGAAATTTAGTATGCCCTGTAAATACCCTGGTCAAAATCCAACAAAAAAACTGTTTTTTAAGTCCTTATTTTGTAAGTAGGAGCGGAGGTTAAAATGATATTCCTGACTCTGTATACTTAAATAAATAAATACAGAATTAATTTCGAAAAACAATATTTACGTTTTATCCCAATAAACCAGTATTGTTTACTTTATCTACTAAATTCTTAAAATGATAATACTGTATTTTCAAATGTATTTATTGAAATGTGTTTTCCATTTCTTGGAAATTTAATTTATGTTTGGAATATTTAGTTATCCTTAGTATTAAACTAACATGTATTCTTTAACGAATGATTCTGAGCTATTATAAATGCGAACCTTTAATAATACCAAAGGGAAGTAATACGTCCAATTAAAAGATTTATTGAAAAAGATCATGTTGTATGAATAAATATATCTTTTAAATATCATCACCATACGTCCTGATTTTGGCTACTAGCAGTTCTTGCTTGTATAACATTCAATTATTTTAATTTTGATTCCGTATAGATCCACCGTATTTTTTTCGGGAATTAATTGTCGAACCGTTAATAATAATGTAGTTTTTAGGCAAGAATATAGTTAAAAAACGAACAGTGATTATCTTTAAATTTGGTACATTACTTGAGTTTTCAGCCGGATTGTTTATAGTGCATGGTGCATTTTAAAAACTGGGGATACTATGCAAAGTTCTGACAAACTATGTAGTAATAAAATATTTTTGGGTGGAAAAGAATGTAAAGAGGAAGGGGTAAGATTTGAAGTTACACATTGCCAGTATTTTAAGTTGGAAGAAGACTGTTATTCTTCCAAGTTTTGATTGTTTAGAAAAGTTTACATTTTATAGTCGAAATATGAAATTTATGACAACTATCCTAAGTCCAATCTCCATCTAATACGAGATCTAAAAACCATCCTTCTTCTGGATGTTTTATTTATTAGATCCTTTATTACAACTATTATTATTGTTTTAGTTGAGTTTCATATTTAATTTTACAATGTTTTATCAGTAAGGCTGTTGAAGAACCTATCTGAGTTGTTCTCAAAACTCATCATGGTTACCTGATGGTGATGGTTTTAAGATACTGTTCATTTCTAGGCCGAGAATTGAAACATAAAAGTAAGTTATTTTTCCTTTAGATGAGTTAAATACTTCATAGTATATTGTATTTATAAACTACACTAAATTCAAA
Source organism: Philaenus spumarius (assembly GCA_018207615.1). Lineage (NCBI taxonomy): Eukaryota > Metazoa > Arthropoda > Insecta > Hemiptera > Aphrophoridae > Philaenus > Philaenus spumarius. Next base: position 182,151 of record JAGFPH010001730.1, read on the forward strand.
CCAACAATGATGAAAAACAACACAAAGTGTCTATAATATGGCTTATTCTAAGTGAAGCTCGCACAATAGGCTTCATATTTTGTTATTTTGACTCCACCGTAGGCCTACTAATAACAAAAATGTTAGCGTGTACTTAATAAATAATGAGAACTAACTAATGAAATTTCAGAAGTGTTTTATATTGATAACATTTTTGGTATCTTATGGTCTGCTTTAATATTTACATGTTGTGAGTCATTGCCATTGTTTTCTAGTGCAATTTGAAAATTATTAATAATAAAGTGTTAATATTAGCTTCGAAAGTTCTATCTTGTTAAAAAAATGCACCGTCTTTTTTAAGTCCATAATTTGTTTAGTTACATATCGTGAAGATGTAAATTTGGATGCAAGTAGAAAATAAACTTGCATACGAAGAAAGTTTGAACTACAAAACTATAAAACTGAATAGTTTTAATATCAAAACATAATAAACTGTTCTACTTGCTTTAAGCAGTACTGATAGTTTGGATAATATTACACTTAAAAGTAACGTGAAAACTTTAACCATTAGTTATAATCTTCTGTTAAAAACTTAATAAATTATTAGTTGGACTTGTATGTTCCCTTTACTAGATTTAATCATCAGTAGTGTACTTTAATGAGATTTAGAATACATTTCATCTTCTCCAAAATTGTGATTAAAGTTTTGTAATTGTATTTTTTTTGGAACGAAGTTCCTTAACGCGGGTTGCGGTAGGAGTTAACAAAAAATAGAAATTGTAATGCGCAACGAAAAAAAGTGTTATTAATTGGTTGCTATGGAAATGACAAATATAAAATACGTTTAACGAAGCGTTACCAAATTGGTTGCTATGGCAATGAATGTAAATACATTCAAGAAACATGTGTTTTGGTTCATCAATTTAAATTAAGAGACGACTAGCTGACCCGTGCGAAGCATTCGCATTCTAACTTACTAACAGTGTTTTATTAATTTAAATCCATGTTAAAGAGAAATAATTTTGTTATTGTAATTATATATGTATTTTTAAACAACTTACCAACTTGCAGAAGGTAAACAACAACAAATAGGTGTATTCACAATGCTGTTTATAACCAGGGCCGGCGAGAATTGTTAGTATAAGGGCTCAGCCACTTCCTCTCGATACGTGCTGCCAGCCGGTTCTACGCTGTGACGTCACAGGGTTGTTACTTTCGCCGCACTGCCATACAACCACCACTGCTTTGCATTAGTCGGCAGCATGTATTTAGTACTTAATGACCCCCATGATACTATTCTACCCCTATAGGCACTCTCTTTGATATTATACACTTTCAACAATAAATAAATAATACTTTAATTAAATACTAATGCACCTAGACAAGGTAAAATGAGCGAAAACACAACAAATCAGTTACAGATATAGATACTTTACTAATATCCGGTTTTTTTTTTGCTTCCAAGGAGGCTAATCAGTCATCCATTAATGTTATTTAACTTTGCAAAACAATTTTCTAGGTTTCTGTCAAATTTTGCTTTAGCAGTTTACATATTAGGCCTACTTATATGTAGCCTACACAGAGATTGAACCAAAAGTCTGGAGACACCCTTGAAACTTTTGAGAGAGTAAGTGGTAAAAAACAAACTCAGGTAATGTTTACTAGGTACAAAGTTGTACTTTTTTACGCACAAGACAACGTTGTTACCATTTCCAAGATGGGAAATGTTGGGGCAACTCAAATATCTTAAATACAAACTCCTGCCCCTTGCGACCCTTCATTTTAAAGGTATTGCTACAAAAATGTAAATGACGAAAATTAAAGGTCTCTATTTAATTCCTATCTAAAGGTATTTACGGTTAAAGACGAGAATGATTCAAGTCCTTCTAACGTTCTAGTGAGTGATTGGTGAAGAGCCAAATCCATGGAATGTTTATTAGATATTAGGATGCATTTTTATGTACGGATAAACTTTGCCAACGTTTCAAAAATTGGAAATATTGAGGGAAGCTCAACATTTTTACACGGAAACCCCTGTCACGTAACCATTTATTTTAAAGGTATTGACAAAAAAAAACTAACAGTGAAAATTTGAGGTCTCTATCTCAACCCTACTACAAATTTAAAATGAATGGTCACATGCCAGGGGTCTGTGAAACAAATTTTTTGAGCTGCCCCCAAAATTTCCCATTTTCTAAATGTTAACAACGTTGTCTTATGCGTAAAAAAGTACATCTTTGTACCTAGCTAACATTACCTGAGTTTTTTTTTTTTTCCCCCAATTACTAACTCAAAAGTTACAGGGGTTTCTCCAGACTTTTAGTTCATCCTGTACACAACACAGTAATACTGTAATTGTAAAAAATATTTCTATAGGCTTGCACTAAAATTTAATTTTGAGAATTGTGCAACTATTTCAATGTTTACATGAAATAATTGTTTTAAATACAGTATTAATAAATCATTAACATAAATTAATTTTCATAGTTAAATCAAAATGTTTCTCGGGTGCAGGTGTATAGTATAGTAATTTAGTAAATTAATATACTTGGGCCTCACAACTTATTTCCAGAACAAAGTGAAATGGCCACCAGTTCCAGGGTTAATCTTGCAGGTATTAATATATGAAATTTGGCTACAAATTAGGCACTGTATTTTTTAATTTATATTTCTATCACTTTAAAACTTAATGAAAATTTAGATTTACGCAATGAATTTTGATCAATCAGCTACATTTCTAATTCATAATAATTATGTTTATATAATCCAATTCTGAAACAAATTTTGCCAGGGTCAGCAAGAGTTTAAAAAATTGTGTTGAATTTCTTAAGGAGTTTTAAGTTAACTTAAAATTGTAATGCAGACTGTTCTACGTTCTTTTAGCTCATTGTAAAAATCTATGTTATATTTGATTTCCATATGTAATATTATTAGTTCTTTAACTATTGTCACCTAAAAATAGATACAGTAGCTTTGTTTGAAATTCCCTTGTTTTACCTAAAACTAACACTATAAACAACAAATATAAAACAATTTCAATTTAAAATTCAGCACCTATTACAAACAACATTTGGAAATTCATTGGGAAAAGCCTAGGCTGCACTAGTGAATAAGCGCGGCTAACAACCCTATGACGTCACGCGGTCAACATCCCCTCCCATCACCAACAACGGCGGCGTTTGCTAAACTTCAAAGGAGTGGCTGAGCCCTTCTATTCGCCGGCCCTAGTTTATAATCACGCTTACATTTAATTAAAAATAGCAATGTAGTGGCGTAACGGCAGCTCTCCAGCTGGTATTGTTATCATCAATGTTGCCAACGCCAGGAAAATATCCCTACAAAGGATCTTACATCACTGTTACTTTATGTATTTTTTTGTATTTTTTCGTATAATTGTATTTTGTATATTTTTCCGGTGTAGCGGTTAAAGAAAGCTTTAACATGATGCCTCATTCGTTTAATTTGATGATGTATTAAGGAAGTTATGGCATATCGACAAAAAATGGCCTTGAGAAATAATATATGTGATCTGTTCTGTCCGGCGTCGTTCAGATATTATCGTCATGCGCTGAAATACATTCAATAGGCGAAACATAAAATGTTGATGCAACAGTCTAGGCCTAACCTAAAATCATTGTGTGTGTTTTTAATTTATTTTTCCTGCCTTGACGCGTGACGACAACATACATACAATAATTTTAGTTTAGGCCTAGAAAGTAATTTTAAGTCTAGGCCTAACTTAAAATTATTGTATGTATGTTGCCGTTAAGACATGCAAAATGAATTAAATATACACACAATAATTTTAGGTCAGGCCCTAGATTGATGAACCAATATTTTATGTTTATTGAATGTATTTACAATGAATGGACATTTAACTGTATTTACCATCTTAGTTTTGATGTTATAATAAATTCTACACCTTTATTATAATAAGATTAAAAAAACGAAATATTTGTATAAAAAAAACAACAACTAATAATAACCGGAAATTGAAAGGTTAAAATAACGTGAATATGTTGCCGATAAGGCTGGTAAAAGAATTGAAGAAAAGGCGTGATGAACTTTCGTTCCTGACGAGGATCTCACGGGAGCACACAATTACTTTTTTTTTATTTTAATTGTTTTAGATTAAACTATGTATCTTTGTATTAATTTAATTGTGAGTCTATCAGATGAATAGTTCGAAGTAATCACTTCCACATTAACTTTAATTTTGGTTAAGTAGTGAGCAACTTACAGACATAATGCTTACATCTATTATTATACTAAAAAATTAATTATTAATATGGATTTTTGATTGATTTAATACCAGGTAAATACTTTATTTTAGTCGTTATCTACAGGGCAAACATTATTTTAACAGGAAAATAACATGTTGTAAAACACTTTATCACTGTAGCAATTTACTAGACGTTGTTCACTTTAAATCAAAACATATTCAATATAAAGAGGCATTGTATACAGTCTTTTATAATTATTATTTCAATAATTTGTATTTTTATATGTTAATACATTTTTACTTTTATTGTATGATTTATGATTTAACAATCAAGGTAAATATACAAATAAAACTTTGACCTATATACATTTACAACTGCATTGTTAATTTCAACTTTATTCATGATCAATTTAAATTTAAATATTTGTGCAAAGTTTTATTCAAAGATTTCAACCCTATTGTAGTGTATTTCATTAAACACAGAATATCCGTCAAACTACAATGTTTTCAATTTTACAAAAGAAATATAAAACAGCGCTTAAATCATTTAAAATGTAAAGGATTCAAGCAGTTTGGTTATAAGGGGGAAACACACTTACAATACATACACTATAGTTTGTATTAGCATTTGCCCTGTATAAACTTTGTTTTAAATTTAATTTACATTATAATATTTCAAATATATTTTATTTATAACAAATTAAGTTACTAAGAAATTCATTTGATTATTTTAAAATCTCCAACTATTAAAGGATTAAAATAACAATACACTATTTAACATACATATACGTGTAATAATCAAACGCGTTTCAATGACAAAGTCGCCATCTCCAGTGATACATGAGTTTCAACCAAAAACTTATAACTTATATTTATAATATACATTTAATTAAATTTATTTATATTTAAGTTATAAGTTTTAAGTACAGCTACAAATAAATAAACAAATGACACTCCAAACTTAAAATCATTTAGGTGCTTTATGTGCATATTTATTTATATCATTTAAACAAAAATAAATCAGATCAGGATAAATCCGTCAGTTTTCCCATTCCAAGCATGATGAAGGATTGTGTTACAACACATTATTTTCATTATCTAGCTATTAAGAAATAATAGCCTTATTAACAAATTCATTTCATAATAATAAACTTAATCGGAAAGAAAACACACGAGTTTAATCTATGAATTATAAACAACGAAACGCTGACAAAAGACGGTCGGTCGGAACTGAATCCTGGAATGAACTGAATGATTACGGAGTGGAAGATTCCCGCGTAAAAAGGATACGTGTCCGTCTCACACTCGAACCTACATCAATCAGTTTCGGCGGCAGTTACAGGTCCGAGGACCCGAATACATCCGGACCTGTCCATCTCTAGTATTAACTAAAAAAAAATCGGTTTTAAAAATCCACAATGTACTGTTAGAACTAAACTCAAAGGAAATAAGAGGTAATAAAATTCTAGCTCTTTTAAATTATGATTGTTTACTTTACCTTCTGAAAATAAGATAAAAGCTGTTTTTATTTGTTTTTATTATTGGACCACCAAATAGAGCGTAACCGATAAACAAGGTATGCGAAGATTACGCCACACCAATTCCTTTATTTATTTTGCATAAGCATTTCTTAAACTCCAAAAGTCCTGTACGTCCGTAGCTGATCTCATAAAAAAATTACAAAGTTTACATTACTCACAATTAGTTGGTGTCTTTTCCTCTCTGTTACAAGAATTCGTTGACTCTTTGCTAACCAACAATTAATGGAAAATCGAAATAAACAGGATTAATTTCATTTTGTAAATGTTCTACACATTTTTTTTTATTCACAAAACACAAAACTGTATCTTATTATTATTTAACTGAGTTTTAGAGAGTTCCATGGTACGATCAGTTAGAGCACCTTATCGTTGAACCTCCATACAGTTGTGCAGGTTTCTGCTATAAGCTATATAGGCCTAGCCAATGCTATTAGCTTAACAACGCCAGTTGGCTTAGAATATATACGCCGAGCAAATATAACAAAGGCCTTTTATTAACAAGATAGTTGAAAAACCTATGACTTTTAAGTTTTCAGAAAAATACTTAGTACTGAGGGCTGCTTACACCAAGTTTTAAATTTTGATTCTCAGGTAGTAAAGTGGGCGTGCCATACAATTTAAAATGTGACTCGTAGTCGTATGGTACTTCATTTTAAAGATATTAGCAAGACAAGTAATTTGATGTTAAGAAATCTATTTTTAAATATTATTCGAAGCGCTGGAAATTACACTTACAAATATTTAAATGTTTTTAAAATCATTTGAATTTTGTTTTTGGGAAACTTCTTTGAAGTTAGTTTTTAGAAAACCTTCATTATCTGTGTTTATCTCTCAGGGATTAATGCGGTAATGTAACATTATTACATAGAACATATTGTCATGTGATGTCTCATTTTAAAAGCATTGCCAAACCAAATTAATATATTTGACCACTTAAAATAATGGTGGTTTTCGTTGTAGCAAAATTTAAGGTGCTATTTCCAAAAATAAATTACTACCCAATTCTACGAATAGAATTTCTAAAACAAACAAACAAATTTGTAAATTGGAACTTTACTTTATTTAGCCAAAGTTTATAAAAAGTTAACTTTCCTTCTATGTTACGGGAGTGTACAAAATCTGACAGTTCTGTACTATATTTTCTCGCATAGTATTTAACAAAAAAAATTACTTATGGTAATGGAATTGAACACAAAATGTATAAGGAAATTTATTTATTTTACTGTATAGTTTGTTATAATGACAAATTTAATGTATTTTCCATTCATTTTCAATGTATTAATATTTACCTATCCTTCGTTAGTCCTAAGAACATATATGAATGCGTTATGCAACAAACAGGAAGGATAAAAATCATTGTTACAATACACCTTACAATATACTTTATAGCGTACAATCTATTTGTCATTGACGTTTGTTTGTTTTTCAAGTGATAACTTTTAGTAGCCCTTTGGAATCTTTCGCTTGACTATGTTTCTGAAATCTCGCGTCACGCAAACTTTTTGGGTAGACACAAGTCAGATCGTAGAGATGGAATAGGCGATACATAGTATATACTAATTAATTATTATAATATTAATATATTATAATAATATTATTTTATAATAAGTATGCGAAAAATAGTGCTCATTGTAATGTAAGCATTATTTATTTAGTGACTAATTATTTTGAGTGAAGTATTAGTGTATGCACTCTACATAGAATTCTAAGAATAATTCAATATGTAATTTTGTAATTAATAAGTAATTATTATTATAATTATTATTATTGTTTTAAGTTTTGTAAAGAAGATTGCTTTTATCTAACTGAAGTAAGTTTAGACAAAATTTTGAATTTTTTACATTTTGTGGCGCGACCCTCGACTAGTTCACCCCTGCGGCTCCCTGACGATGATGCGACTCCCTTTTTGGGCTGTGCCTTCGGTCCTCTTGCGGACGTACGGGCGTTGTCAGGATGGATCGTGAGTGAGAACGTTCTTCAATAAGGTGACGAAAGACTGTTTCACTTCAAACTGTTTATTTAAAGTAAAACAATCTATTCCTTTGCTGGTCCGGACTTATAACTAAACTAAACTAAGGTAAAGGCAAGCGAGTCTACATGATGTGATCTGGAGTCTTCTCCAGACCATGGTTACTAACAGACTGATTTAGGCTTGAACATTTAGCTTCAAGCTGGCTCCCCCCTCCTTTAAATATAAACTGCGATGTCAACTACTGTAAAAATGCAAATTATTATTTAGGACAACTACTATCAACATAGATCCAGTGGTCATTGTCATATAAAATGGTGGGTACCCGTCACAATTTTGACAAAGTAATATTTTAAATTGTTTTATTTTACTGTAACTTATTCAAACTTATTCAACTATTCAACTAAGTTCAGAATCTTAATTTAGTAGTATTGCAATGTATAGGCCTATAATGTTTTTTGGAATTCACTCTAATGAATGGTTCCAACATAAAACACGTACTGTTCACACGGTTGCATTACAGACACCACACTTTGCCAGGTTCAGCGGTTTTATTATCTTTAGTCTCGGCATTTTGTCTCGCCTCTGAAACATCAGTGTTACCACAGTGATTTTGTTGTCTCTTTCGTGCTTAACTGTGAGAGATTTTACGACATCAGTGATCATATTTATTGGAGGTACATGTGAATACAATCGTTACTAACATGGTGCATCAACGATGCCATCTAGAACTTTATTCTGAAATGTATACATTATTTCTACATTCGTCGCCTTGTGTATCCTCAAATTTGCAGTTTTTACGTCCATATGGGTTTCAATACCTACTGATATAAAATTATTTTATTTGAAAAATCTAGTTTCAACTTACGTCCCATTAGCCAGTACAACCTTCTGTGTTTTAAATTTAGTTATTTTCTGTTATTTTTTGACATGTGGTCTCCTATTTATAAGGATTTATTATTTACGGTTGTTTGTAAAATTTATATGAGTGGATTCCTTATCATTTTACAAACCATTATAAATAAGTACAAGATAGATCCAAGGACAATTCCTTGTTGAACTCCTGCTGATATTTGAATATTCATTACCTTGATTTACACAGAAATTCGAACCGACAAATAAGTTTTTAAAATCTGAACGAATGTGGAAAATCTCATTTGGTATCATTATTACCTCTGATACTTTCCACTGCCTTAGAGAGAATTTAAGCCTTAAATAAGCGTTGATGAGATGCAACAGATTCAGTGCAACATTATCGGTCAAGGCTTTAAGCACTTGGTCTGTAATTAAATCAAAGCTGGAGAATTTTTAAAATTACTTTAAATTATTTCTTTGGGTTTTTTAGCAAGACTTGTTTAACATCAATGATTATAGTTCAATAGTTACAATTTAACTTCTATAGTTTAATGTAGTGTTTTCACCAAAGCTTTGTCTCGGACATGGTTATTATGTAGTTTATAAATGTTTAACAAAAGCCTCTGCTTTTTTTTTTATTGTTTCTATTCTATTTCTTTGCAGTTAGGGCAAAAGGACTTAAGTCAGAAATTGTTAACTTAAGAAGGAGAAGCACTCAAAGTTTTGACAAACTCATTTCTGCACTGCAGTATATATTAAAATAGTGAGAAGAGAAGGGGCGAGATAGAAAATACGGTAACTAAAGTGTGGTTTTGTTGTCAGAATTCTTAAGGCAAGCCATAACCAAGTAGCTGGCGTGGCATCTTCCTGATCAGAAGATTCCGCGTTCGAATCTCGGCTAGACCAGGTAACTTTTCATCCTTATCTGTGGTTTGAGGGTAGGAGGGCGGAAGTAAAGCAAACGGTGGCTCGTTTCCAAGCTGACGTTATATGACTAGTTATCTGGTCCTCTAGTTTTGGATGTTTTGCATTATTTGTATAAGATATGTATGTATATATACCACAAAAAATAGTTATTTTTTTAACTTCCACTTCTTTATCATTGAAGTTTGGCCTCTTAACCGTTGAAACCACAAACAATATATATTTTATTCGTACAATAAAGTTAACATTTTCTGCCCTAACTTCAAAGTTTTATTTTTGATATTTCTGATTGCTAACATTTTATAATGACGTTTAAAAAGTAAAATAGTTACACAGGTGTGTAATATTGTAATAGAAGTATGTAGAGCTACCAGGTTAGCCAAAGTGTTGAGGGATAAACAATGGGGCACTAAAATCGACATTGACCGTAAATGGATGGACTAGTGTGTTAACATAGGTAATATAATATATAAACGTGCCAATGTTTATAATTAGCTTCTTTACTGCAACCACTCGAATGCATTAAAAATATTTTAAAACCAAAGCGTAGAATTATTTCCCTGCAAATAATTTTAGCAGTGGTTTAAAGGTGGTTATTGTGGTTATTTGCACAGGGGCCTTTGGACCTATTAAAAGTGAATATGTCTAAGTAAAAATATTTGAATAAAAATTTTAAATTTGCAAATATGTTTTATTAAATACAATTTGTTTACATAATTAATTGTTCTATGAATCTTTAAACTAAATAGATTTAGAGTTTAACTTACATTGAATACATTTTACATACCCAGATTTTACAAATTTTACAAAATATGTTAAAGTAAAGAACTTTATGGAATGTAAACAAGTATAAATGTTGGTCAACTGTCATGTAAAAAACATAATTAATTGTGGCCCTGAACATTTAAACAATATTCAGCTATTCTTGGCGTTATGCAATCCATAGTAAAATTGTAAAGTGAAATGCATACTTAGACGTGTTTAGCGTATGCTTGGGTGCCTAAATAGTAATGATAGTATAGAATTAGAATTAGTATAGAATTGAAAATTAACTCTTGTAATGGTAAGGTAATTTATAATTTTGTACATAATATATATTATTATGGTCATTATTTGGGAGAAAAATAGAGTGTTAGGTGAGCGACAGATACAGACGTTTAGCTTGTATAATTAGTTTATCAATAGGTAAGTTTTATGGAAATTTGATTGATAAATTCATATTGTTTTTAATATTTTGTTCAGTAATTATGATTTGGTTTTATAATTTATAATTTATTAAATATATTGTTAGTTTTTTAGGGCTTGGTCAGGGTGGTCTATCTATGTTAGCCATTGAAAATTATTTTTATAATCTTATTTTCTTATGTGTATTTCATGCAGAATGTGTAGATTTAGTAATAAATTGTTTATAAAAATGTTAAATAGAAATGTTCTGCTTAAAATTATTATTTCTTATTACGTTAATGTAACGCATTTAACTCACACTTGTCAAACATAGTAAACAATTACCAAATATTTACGATTTATATACAGGCCTATATATAAATAATATTATGGTAAGCACAAATTGCTTAAGAACTCACAGACAAGGTAAGCAAATTGAACTTAACTATCCTATTCAGAATAAAATCAAATTAACACGTTGAAACACAATCAGATTAAAGAAAGAACAATAATAAGGGACATATATTAATATATTTTTTAACTTGATAAATTTTAATGTTTATATGTGATTTTTAGTTCCTAATGTTAATCTATTTAAAGATTTGCTTGCAATTTAACTATTATATTTACCAAAGAAGGATACACTTTTGTTTTTAGTTAGATATTTAGTCATAATTATGTTCGAAATTTTTTATAAGTTTAAAAGTGATTTTCAGTTTCTTAAATTTACCTATTTAAAGATTTGTTTAAAGTGTATAGTACAAATTACCAAAGAAGATACAATTTTATTTTGTTTTTTATATAAATATGTTGCTTTAATTTTGTTTCTTTTTGATTGATTTTAATTACTTGTAATAATTATATAATGACTATATACTTATTTTATTTTTTATTTCATTAATTACTACCTAGGCCTACTAGTACTTACATCTCAATCCATTATTTTGTAAAATTTTGTTTTTATAAATAAAAATATAATCTAAATAATTATATTATTATTCACGGCTTGAATAAAATCAAACAAATTTATAAAGATTACAGTGATACAATCAGTTTTTTTCCCCGATGGAGGGGGGAATACATTATGCACCATCAGGGATTCCTTGGTGTGGGACTCCCGGTTCATCCGGTTTACCCACTAAACCCTAACCTCCATTCTTATTCAGGCAGTACCTCCACCTTGGAACCGCCGGATAGCATTACTTCAAGGTGGTACCCCGTATTTGCTAATTGGCTTGGTCTTCTTTTTTCTTTCCCTTCTTATCATAAAATTACATCTCCTTTATTTTTTCTTTCATGACTCTCTCCACAAAATCAGACACTGCTCTCCAGTAGGTCTCTTTCTCCAACATTTTACTGACTATGTTGTCAGGGTTAGTGTCACCCACCTTAGTTATTAGAAAGCGTCTCTCCGTGTTCCATCTTTTGCAAACAAAGAAGGTGTGTTCTGCATCTTCTCTGTCAGAGTCTCCGTACCGACAGGCTCCGCTATTTGTTTTTCCCATTTGATTTAGGTACTTGTAAAATGCTCTATGGTTAGAGAGCATCTGCGTCAGTAAATACTTCACCTCCCCATGCCTTCTCCCGTACCATTCATTAAGGTTAGGGATTAATCTTCTCGTCCATTTACCTCTGGTTTCGGAATTCCACCGTTCTTGCCACTTACTCATGGTATTTTCCCTCGCTTGTTTCCGCAATGCACATGCCATCATATTTACATCGGTTCTTTTATGAAAAATATCCTGTCTCTCCAATGCCAGCAGATCTATTGGAAAAACTCTTGCTAATACCAGAGCCGCTGGTACCGAAACTGTCCTGTAACAACTGGCAATACGCAACGCTCCCCGTCTCTGGACTGCAGCAATTTTATTTCTATACTTAGCAATTTTCAGGGCTCCTGCCCACACTTCACATCCATAGAGCAGAATAGAGTTTGTTACCTCCATTAGTAAACGTCTCCTCTTTTCTGTAGGACCTCCTATATTTGCCATTACACGGCCCAGGGACACAGTCACCTTGGTAGCTTTGGTGACAGCATATTCAATCTGCTTCCCAAAAGTCATCTTATTGTCCATTCTCATTCCTAAGTACTTGACTGTGCCTCTGGTTGTTACTTCTTCTGATCCTAAAGTCATCTTTATCAGGGTAGGAATCCGCTTCTTAGTAAACATAATTATCTCTGTCTTTTCCATAGCCAAGCTAAGTCCATGATCTTTCATCCACGCGTACACTCTTCGCACGACCTGATTTAACTTCCATTGTAGAACATCCACATCCCGTCCGACAATAACTGCCGCAATGTCATCCGCATAACCTACAATAAACGTAGAGTCCGGCATATCCATTCGAAAAATTCCGTCATAAGCTACATTCCACGGATCTGGCCCAAGTATAGACCCCTGTGCTGCACCAGCTGTAACTTTCTTCCTTATTGGTCCACTCTTTGTGTCATAAACTAATTCTTTATCTCTTAGATAATCCTTTAATATATTAAGTAAATATCCCGGTATCGCAAAACTTTCTAGAGCCCCAATCATGTCTGACCATCTGGCAAAGTTGAAGGCATTACGAACATCGAAAGTAGCCAGCAGTGCAATATTCTTTGATTTATGATGTCCCTGCCATGCCGAATGTACCGCTCTAACCACTTCGTCTATAGCTCCTATAGTGGAGTGACCTTGTCTAAATCCATGCTGCCTACAAGCTAGGCCTCCCCCTTTATGTATTGCTACAGCGAGTCGTGGCTTCAGAAGTCTCTCCATTAACTTACCAGAGGTATTCAGCAAGCACAGTGGTCTGTAGGACGATGGTGTCTCCGGTTTGTCTCTTCCTTTACTTATCAGTACCAAGCGTTGAGTTTTCCAGCTTTTATGAAACACTTCTTCAAGTAGGCATTTATTGTACATTCTTAGTAGCAGCTCGGGATGGACTCGAGCTACTACTTTTAATACCTCAGCTGGGATACCGTCTAATCCTGGTGCCTTTCGACTTTTCATGCCTTTAACAGCCTGAAAAATTTCCTCTTTAGTAAAAATAGGTATCTCTTCTGTATTTGTGACCTGAGTCTCCTGTCTTACGATTGTATGACTGGGGATCAGCGTATTTACGAAGTATTCCATTTTTTCTGCCTCCAACATTGGTATTATTGGTTGGGTCCCTAATTTAAGCATCACCACTTTATATGCAAGGCCCCACTGATCATTATTTAAATCTTCCCTAAGATTCTCCCAACTAGTCCTCTTGCTAATCTTAATTGTCTTTTTAAGGTCTTTCTTCGAATTCTTGTAATCAAGGGTTTCTTCCTGTATTTCTTCAACGTTTCGCCCTCTCGTCCTAGTTAACTTTCTTCTAAAATGAAGGCATTTCTTCCGAAGCCTTTCTATCTTTGTATTCCACCAATATACTGATTTTCTTTTGTGAGTTTTCTTCCTTGGCATCGAAGCGTCGCATGCAATTTGAATTGCCTGCATTGTACTGTCGACGATGTGATACAATCAGTAGACGTCTAAATATTTGACTTAATACAGTATAGGTTCATTACACTCTACATAATAAAATCCTAGCCTGGTTGCAATACAGACAGGTATTGATTGGATTTATGTCCGCAATACACTCCGACTGGATTGTATACAACCACCAATTCATTCCATTCCGTCGGCCTTGGCCGGACCCATACAGGTCCGTTGGACACGGATCCGGGATGTAGGTCCATAGAGCTGGATGTAGGTCCGGACCCGACTCCTTAAAAATCTCGGACTACACATCTCTTGTTAATACAAAGAAGAATATTTCTGTGTTCCATTTAGACTTGTGTAACTCATGAAGGAGCCGTTCAGAAGATCGGCTCACTTCGACTGAGCCGAATGAAGTACTTCAGATATCAACAAGATTGTAGTTCACCAGTTCACTAACTGAAGGGCTCACTTGTTTTCTTTCTTTACATCCGGTGATATGTGAAGCGTAAGGATTGTCGCTCAGTAGTCCAGTAATCCACTATCTCACCCAATTTCCGGCTCTTATATCTTTTGGATATGTGCCAAATAGGAATGAAGGAACCTTACCATCTCAGTCTCAGTAGACACCATTGACACCAAACAGTCGATGCCCGTGTTTTACTTCGTACAATAATTTATTTGATTGCGTGGTTAAAGTAAAGAACAAATATTTGTTAATATACATTGTCCTTCCAGTCTATATTTTATTAGTGTTGAATGTATACTAAACTCTTAACTATGTATTAATTTGTTAGTTTAATTTACTTTCCATTAATGTTCTTATTTATGAAGTGATCGTAGTTTTTTTTTACCAAAATAACATTTTAATAAATATTTATAATTTTATTTTAACTTAAATAAGTGAATCATATATGCGTGTATTAAGAAATTTGTAAAAACAAATTTATACTAATATTATAAAGAGGTAATATTGTTTGATTGTATGTGGGGGAGGGGGATCTCTGAAACTACTGAACTGATTGAAAGTATGGTAATAAAAAGCTTTATCTAGGCTATAATTCATTTTGATAAAAACATTTTTTATTTCCATATTTGTAAATTTAGTCGGAAAAAATTCTAAGGTATGAATTATGAGCATAGCAACCAATTGAATAAAATAACACATAAAACATCTGTTTGCTCTAATATTTCCATTAACACCTGATTTCAAATTTTGAAGAAACTATTTATTGTATTTCTAACTTTTAGGTTAGGTTTTTTTTTGAACATTTAACATTATTTACCATCTTAGCTTTGGGGTTATTATTAATTATATTATAACTATATTATCCACCTTTATTATAAAGGAAAGTTAACATGATTATGTGTATAGAAGGTACCAACGGGGTTGGCGGGAAGAGCACGCAGTGGTTTCCCCTAGTATGTAATAATATTGTGTAGCTTAATGTTACACATTGTGTTTTAGTATTACTATGCTGATGTCAGTAGTTTGGAAAGCATTCAATGCTGTAACAAGCTGTGACTTGTATTACAATTTATAAATCACTCACTACATCTCATTCAATACGTTCTGAACTACTGAACTACAATGGTGAACTAGTTCCTTTCACTGAAGGAGATTCACTGAACTACTTCAGTAAACTGAACAACATTGCCCAAGCCTAGTTGCATTTAGTATTTTAGGCTCAACCATTTTTAATCAAGCCTGTCCAAAATTATAGCTTTGTGAAAAAGTCGATGTCGTTGATGATATGAGTAATAAATACTACTAATATTGTCACTCTTGTTTGAATTTGTATGGAACCTATGAATGAGAGGTTTTAAGCATAATTTCTTGCGAAGTAGATTTTTTTTTAATATGACTTATAGAACGCATGTAGAAGAATGTATGTCATAATATTTGAGTTGATTTAATAAACTGTATATAAATACAATCTTTTATCATAAATTTATTTTTTTATACCAATTTAAAGAAGAGATACCTATTCGTTTAGCTTCGGAAATATTCGTACATATGCGTATAACATATAAACATATTCCGTTATTAATTTCTTCCCTAAAATATTCATAACTTCTAAATAATTTGATCTATCAATATGAAATAAAGAGCAATTAAAAGATAGTGTTTTTATCTTTCTTTAAATATATAATAACGTAGACAATGTAAATAAAAATGTTTAACAAATATGCCTAAGTTTTATAATCCTTATTATTGTACACATTTACCGAGTTAAAAGTCTCCGTCAAAATAGTTAGGAAGGTCTAGATAAGTATTCCTTAATGTTGTTTTTAAATAGCTTGTTTTTTAAATTATGTATCTAATTAATCCTGTGATTTTTCAAGGGGGCTTACTAGTTTATAATATAACGTTAACTTAAATTAATTAAATTACAAGTGAAAAAACATAGACCAAGACCGTCATTTAACTTAAATGACTAAATGATAATATATCAAAATTGCTGTTTTTCTCACATAATGATTATTTTAGTATTTTTTAAATGACTAACATTAAAGAAACAAAATGAAAACTTTACATTTACAGCTCTTCAAATTCAAAATATTTTTTACTTTATTTTTCAGCTGCAAATGTGGTTGGTTATCACTTTACTAAAATCAACAATCCTCTCTGTCGTTAATTTTATAAATATTGTTGCCAAACAACTTAGACGTTTTTGCAACATTGTTTGTATTGCGGAGATCATTTTTAGCTTAGAAAAAGACCTTTCTGAACTTGCAGAAGTCACTGGCAATGTTAGGAAGATTAAACCTGCATTTACAATATCGAGAAAACTGGTGGTCCTAGTTTACCTAGTTTTTACCGCCACCATAAATAACAATTTTGTTGTTACTCCTCAGCACTCATTACAGTGATAAAAAGCTTTACGCAGGACTCCACCTGCAAGTGTGTAGCCTCCAGCCGGGTTAATTACACTGTACTGAAAGCCTCACAGCCAGGCTCGTGCGTAAACCTTAAGTGCCAAGAACTGTTGGTCCTACTAACTGTGTTACTTCTCATAGCAGCTAGTCTGGAGCATGGAGTATGCGCCTACGATTCGTTCTAAAAATCTGTCGCTTGACTCCTAATTATAAATTTAGACGACACGTTGCATCATAATGTAGGCTACTATTTCAACAAATTTCTGCCCCCCTTCACCCCGAGTTCAAACGCCTTGGAGCGGCTGCTCCACTCGCTCCATGATCGCTACGCTACTGCCTCAAACACCAGTGAATCAGTGCCATATGATTAAAGCCAAGGATTAGAATAAGCATTGGCTATCTGGCCTAGAAGGAACAACCCTGTTAGGAATAGGCATTCCATTAAAGTATATGACCTCCATTGTTGTAATATGAAACTAAATTTTATATTTAAGTGAGTAATAATAAGTTACAGTAAAATAAAACAATTTAAAATATTACTTTGTCAAAATTGTGACGGGTACCCACCATTTTATATGACAATGACCACTGGATCTATGTTGATAGTGGTTGTCCTAAATAATAATTTGCATTTTTACAGTAGTTGACATCGCAGTTTATAGTTAAAGGAGGGGGGAGCCAGCTTGAAGCTAAATGTTCAAGCCTAAATCAGTCTGTTAGTAACCATGGTCTGGAGAAGACTCCAGATCACATCATGTAGACTCGCTTGCCTTTACCTTAGTTTAGTTTAGTTTAAGTCCGGACCAGCAGAGGAATAGATTGTTTTACTTTAAATAAACAGTTTGAAGTGAAACAAAACAGTCTTTCGTCACCTTATTGAAGAACGTTCTCACCCACGATCCATCCTGACAACGCCCGTACGTCCGCAAGAGGACCGAAGGCACAGCCCAAAAAGGGAGTCGCATCATCGTCAGGGAGCCGCAGGGGTGAACTAGTCGAGGGTCGCGCCACAAAATGTAAAAAATCAAAATTTTGTCTAAACTTACTTCAGTTAGATAAAAATCAATCTTCTTTACGAAACTTAAAACGCACAAATATAATAATAATAATAATTATTATTATTATTATTATAACTATCCCTTACATATTGAATTATTCTTAGAATTCTATGTAGAGTGCATACACTAATACTTCACTCAAAATAATTAGTCACTAAATAAATAATGCTTACATTACAATGGTCACTATTTTTCGCATATTTATTATAATATAATATTATTATAATATATTAATATTATAATAATTATAATAATGTATTATTATATACTATGTATCACCTATTCCATCTCCACGCTCTGACTTGTGTCTACCCAAAAAGTTTGCGTGACGCGAGATTTCAGAAACATAGTCAAGCGAAAGTGCCCAACGAGCCACTAAAAGTTATCACTTCAAAAACAAACAAACGCCAATGACAAATAGATTGAACTATATAAGGTATATTGTTAGGTGTATTGTAACAATGATTTTTATCCTTCCTGTTTGTTACATAACGCATTCATATATGTTCTTAGGACTAATGAAGGATAGGTAAATATTAATACATTGAAAATGAATGGAAAATAAATTAATTTTGTCATTATAACAAACTATACAGCAAAATAAATAAATGTCCTTATAAACTTTGTGTTCAATTCCATTACCATTAGTAATTTTTGTACTATACGAGAAAATTATAAATATTATGCGAGAAAATGTAGTACAGAAAACTGTCGTTGAATCGCAACTGAAACTATACATTTTTTGGCGTAAAACTCACAAATAGTCTCAAAAGTTATATGATACTGTAGGTAGTTGTAATAACTCAAACCAGTTACTGACTTTTAAGAAAGTTATTTCTTAAACGCATTTGGTTAGCTTTGCATATTAATTACATCACTGAATCATATACTATTAAATTCATTTCTGTATAACAAATTTACTGGTTTTATTTACGTCAGTATCTAAATTGCTGATATTTAAATTGTAAAGTTTATGAAAAAGAACCTGTACAAACCTTGGATCGTAGTAACCAATCATAAATAAACTATGTTAACGGAAATGTATCCACAGGTCAAACTTGCTTTACGCAGTTTCTAACATTAATGTTCTAATGACGTTGTATCCTCTAACTATTCCCAATAATAATTAACTAAATTAATGTTTACTTTCCTACTTCAAATGCCGAAGTGTTTCTTGGAACGATAATTACTTAACCAAAGTTTATGATAGTAATGTCTATTAATTATCCTATTAATTTTGATAAGTATCGCAATTTCTGAAAAATAACTATAACTATTCTAATATTCATTAAAGAATAAATCAACTTCCATTATATATTTCAATAAGAATTTCCATCTCTGGAGTTTTCACACTTTATGCTCACAAACAAGGACTGTATTCAGTCTTTTATTTCTTTTTATCCCTACACCCTATACATAACTTAGATAATTAATAAAGCTTAAAGACGAATTTTACAATTCTACTACCTCTAAAAGAACAGATAGAACTAAAACTAGCAAGTATGATCTAAACACAATATAAACGTCTGTAACCAAACAAAACCCCAACCTCTTCCAAACAGTAAATAGGATGTAATTTTTTTATGCAATTTTTAAAATTTGCTAAGTAAGGTACGTCACATGTTGGTAATGTCAAAACTGTATACAATTTCAGTTCAAAGTTTGTATAACGTCATGTCCATATTTTTTAAGTTTAACCTTTTTTCTCAAAAACATGTAAAAAAATAATAATAATGCAAGTATCGAACGCTAATGGCTGAATTTGAATTCTTGCATTCGACGTCACCGCCTTGCCACCTGAGCTGCCTTCTCTCTCAGCAGAGTTGACTCAAGTGTAATGTAAGACTCCAGCTATATAGTAAACTGTAGATGGTGCACTTTAAAAGAAGATTTAAAAATACAGATCAAGATTATTTTAAAATAGTGAATAGGTTGTTATTGTAACTTTGTTTAAGACAAGAAATGTTTTGCTTTATCTAAATAAATACTCTTATAGTTCTGATAAGTATTCGTTTTGTAATATGATTGTAAAAGAAGACGCTGTAAATTTCCCAGTTGTTTGTCCAATATTAAGTGGTTACAGAAAATAAATTATTTGAATTGTTTAAATGTATTATTTTATATTTTTAAAGACATTATAGGTGGTTTATATGATATTCAAACATATATAATGGATTTCACCCACCTTATGCATTAAAATACGTTGTCCAAGTGGTGTAGTCCAATTTAAAAACAATACCAGGAATGTATTCCAAGTCAAAACAATATCACGCACAACACATACACATACACAAAGACACACACAGTACTATGAACGATATTTTGAAATTACATACGACGTTTTGCGAAGATTTTAAACACTTCGCGTATTTAGGTGGAGAACAAAATTGCCCAGTCAATAAAGGTTTTGTGTCGGAACTAATTATTAAAAAGCTGATTTTTTCATGGATGTAAGTTGATTATATAAGGAATATTTTCTGAAAATTTCCCGGCCCTTCCCCTCTTGCTTCCCCCCCCCCTACCCCCTTAAAGTTAACTTTTGAAAGACTTTTTTATTTTGCCAATATCTAAGAGATAAAAAGCGATAGAGTAATTTTTATTTCGTTATTGTAATCCTTATAATATTCTCTATCAAAAATGTTCATTGCGTTTAAGCTATAAAACAAGTATTTACCATGTATTTTTTAATTTAATCTTAAACTTTTCTATTACAATAATTACATGTTTAGCATTTTTTTATTAATATGAGACAAGTTATGAAAAAAATTCACAAATAAAACTTTTAGGGTATTTTTCAATCTTTATATTGATATAAGTTTTATAAATTTTAAGTGCAGACAGTTGTCTTAATCGGTCTGGCAAAGGAAGATGTCGCGGCGCGGGGCGTACGAGTCCTCGCGGGCTGGATCAGCCCGTTGGCATATCAGCTGTTAATCTGCAGTAAAGGCCTATTGTTTGGACTTTTATTTGTATAGCTGGTCTAATTATAAGTATTACAATGGTAAAATAGAAGTAAACATTTATTAATTTTTTTCATTATTTATTTATTTTCAGGTATTTATTATTGCAGTGATAAACACACAATATGAGTTCTTTTAGCCCAGCCAATAAAGGGAAAAATAGGCCTTTGTTGGATATAATTAGCTAAAAGCTGAAATTTTGTTTATAAAATTGTGAATGTTCTTTATATTAGGAGAGCCAGTTTTGGTTCGGAGGATATTCCTAACCCTAAGTCATTAGGACCGTTCCATTATCCATCAAATATGGATCCACCATGCCCCGGACAGGCTAAAACCGGCAGGTGTCAAGCAGCAGAACATGTTTTGTTTACTGTCAATTTATTAATACAAAAATTTATTAATACTGTTGGTAGCGCTTGGTCCTGAGAACCAAACAATCTACTTTTGAAAACCAGTAACTGGAAGATTACATGGAAAAGTGTATTACAGTATTTCCAGAATCATCAATAAGTTGAACGACTAAAGGAAGCTTAATCTGTTTGCTTGTGCCATAACAGGTTGTGACACAACATCTTCTTTCTTTTATCTACGAAAAATTAAATCTTTGACATTTTACAAAAGTCAGAAGAACCTCACACACAAGTGTCGGAGTTTCTACGTCAAGATGATTCCAAGGAAGAGCTGAAAACAAACGGGGGAAATTTTATCTTAACAGAAAAAGCACACGAACTTCAATGAAGCTCGTTACTTGCAAAAACTTGCAAAAAATCAAATTTAAAGTCAAGCTTCGACCTTGCAAAGCATCCCCCCCCTCATCAGCATTTGTTCAGCGTTTATTTGAAAGTGCAGGCAAGGCTTGGTAACAGATTGGATACTACAGTTTGGAGTTGGAAGATGGAAAAGATGAAAGATAATGGAGGGAAAGCTTTAAGACCAACACTAAGTCCTAAGGCTTTTGTGACTGATGACGTCGTGTCTGTAAGGCATCTTGTCTTAAATATTGTGGGTGTCGGAAAGTAGAACTTAATTGTTCAGCCATGTGTGAGCACTGTATTTGGCTTCCTGCGATAACAGTCCTAATAATGAAGATGACATAATTGATGATCAAGACGAAACTGGATTGGAATAAAACAGTAGCAAGAATGTTTCCACTGTCTTATATAATAAAACTGAAACACTCTAGTTTTATGTGCCAGTATTGTATATATCCTAGACAATTTTAAGATATTGTAAATAGCAATTTGAGTGGTGGGTGATCCATGGTAGTGTTTTGACAGTAAACAAAACATGTTCTGGTGTTTGACACCTGTCTGTGCCGGTTTTACCCAGTACGGGACACGGTAGTGGATAATGAAACAGCCTTAACAACTTAGGGTTATAACTAATCCCCCAAACTAAAACTGTCTCTCCTAATACAAAAAACATTAACAATTTTATAAACAAAATTTCAACTTTTCAATAATTATATCGAACAAATGCCTATTTTTCTTTCATAATTAATGTACTATAGCCACCGGACCACATGTTTATATAATATAAGAAATTTGTACTTACAGTACACCGTCTGTAGACGTTGCAGTCTAGATTTGAACGTTATGTGTATCGCACGCGATATTTTGGCCAAAAATAAAATGTACCGGTATGTGTTCATTACGTTTGTGTGTTGTGTTGTGTTTTTTTTTAAATGGTTTTATACTTGTTGACGACCTCCATTGAGTAATTGAATATTTTTGTACGGCCTGAAGATGAAAACTTAGTGTTTTTGAAACCGCGGTAGCCTTCATAAGGTGATATTTGGACCACGAGACGGTGTACTGTAAGTACAAATTTCTTATATTATATTTTTCTTTATTGACTTGGCTAAATAAAATCATATTGTGCGTTTATCAGTCCAATAATAAATACCGTGAAAAAATGAAAAGGAAAAAAAAATTTATGTCAATTTTACCATTGCAATATCCACAATTAGAATAGCTATACAAATAAAAGTCCAAACAATAGGCCTTTGCTGCAGATTGACCGCTGATATGCCCCGCGCCGCGCCATCTCCCTTTGCCAGGCCGATTAAGTCAACTGTCTGCACTTAACATTTATAAAACTTATATCAATATAAAGATTGCAAAATACCCTAAAAGTTTTATTTGTGAAATTTGTTCATAACTAGTCTCATATTGATAAAAAATTGCTAAACATGTAATTATTGTAATAGAAAAGTTAAAATTTTAACATTAAATTTAAAAATACACGGTAAATAATTGTTTTATACCTTAAACGCAATGAACATTTTTGATAGAGAATAATATAAGGATTAGAATAACGAAATTAAAATGACTCTATCATTTTTTATCTCTTAGATATTGACAAAATAAAAAATCTTTCAAAAGTGAACTTTAAGGGGGTTAGGGTAGGGTGGGAGGCAAGAGAGGGAGGGGCGGGGACTTTTGTGTAAATACTCTTCTTATACTATTGTAAAATCTGAAAAAATTTCAGCTTTTCACTAATTACTTCCAACAAAGGCCTATTTTTTCCCTTTATTGACTGGGCTAAAACCAAGTCCTACTCCTCTCAGAACGCCGAACACTGGAGTTAACTAGTAGCTCTGAGAGGCTTAGGTGTAGGACTTAGTTTTGTTCACATCTGAAGACTTGAACTGTTTACACTCTTCGCGAATCGTCGTGTGTAATTTTAAAATATCGTCCATAGTACTGTGTGTGTTTTTGTGAATGTGTTGTGCGTGTTATTGTTCTAACGTGGAATTTATTAATAATATTTTTTTTTAATTTGGACTACGGCACGAGGACTACGTATTTTAATTTATAAGGTTGGGGGAAATCAAATATACATTTTTTAATATGTTTAAATGTATATGAACTCCCAAGGTTTTTAATGGACATAATTGTTAAAAATGAATATTTAGCAAAACTTGTATTATGTACATAAATTAAGCAAATTTAGTATTAGCGAATTAAATGATTAAATCAATTTTGCAATTTTGAGCTACAGTATTTCTTTCTTGCTCACTATTGGTGTATGCAGATTTGAGAATTAATTAATCCTCTTTTTGTTCTTTTGTAAATGGATTGTATTATGAAGCATGTTCACAATATTTTAAGTATTTTCAATATTTACTTTCAATGTTGCGCAAAATTTCTTTATATAATTTTTATTTTTTTATTTTATTTAGAAAAGGTTTTTGTTTTGGGAACAGTTGACCAATCCCTTACGTGGTCCATCGATCTTGAGTAAGTGTTTTCTTACAAAATTGTATTTAATAGATATTTAAATTTAGGTAGCGAAATTGAGGTTAACTGTAAGGTAACTAAAATAAAATAGTTTGATGCAAAATTAAATTTAAACTTATTTTGTAAAACCAACTGTACAAATGAGTTTATTCAATGTAGACTGTAGGCATCGGTTTATTAGGGTAGTGCAAGTTTTGTGAATAAAAAAATGTGTAGAATATTTACAAAATGAAATTAATCCTGTTTTTTTCGATTTCCCATTAATTGTTGGTTACCACCACTGTAAATAGAACTACACGGTATGTGTCACGAGACAGCTGCGCAGTAACTCTGAGCTCAGATGACGTCACTGCACCGTCTCATGCTTCCCGCCTAGCAGAAGCAAATTGACTTGCACTAACTATTTACACAAACAACGATTTGCTGGGTTTGTTATATGTAATTTTTACACAAATGTGTGCGTGATGTTTATTATAGTTTTCTTCTAAACAGTGAATATAATATGTTAAGTTTAAGTGTGTGTATATTTAAGTGTTTTATAACAAAATGCCTTGTTGTGCAGTTGCCGGTTGCACCAATCATACGGATCACGCAAAGTGGGTAGGAATTTCCTTTCATAAATTTCCTAAAGATAAACTACACAAACAGTGGGTATATTTTTGTAAAAGGAAAGATAATTTTAATTCACTTACAGCGCGGATTTGCTCTGAGCATTTTTAACGACATATTTTGAAAGAGACTAAAAAAGTGAACTATTAAACAAACCTTCCTAAAAAACACATTTTAAAACCCAAGACAGTTTCGACACAAACAATACCAAATACCACCCCCCCCCCCACATTCTCAACAAGCCGAAAATCGTGAATCTAAAAATATTATAAAATGTTTGCTACATGATTCAGCAGACAGTGTAAATATTCAAAACACACCTGATGATCAGGAAGCTAATTCTTCCAATTTAAATTTAACACGACCTATATCTGGTGATTTATCTACGGTAGAGGCTCTTTTATATGAAAACGACAATAATTTAAAAAATAAAATAAATTACTTGTAAATAAACTGAACAATGCTAGTGTACTTATTTATCAAAACTCAAACAATCATTAGAAAAATATGTAAAAATATTTACAGTATGTCAACAGCAATATGTATTAAAGGGGAAATGTACAAACTGGTCGGCTGATGATGTAGCAAAAGCAGTAACTATCAGATGCATCTCTAAAAAAGGATTATCATTAATTGATAATCTCTAAGGGAAACATTAAAATATCCTCTCCCAAGCGAGACAACCATAGCAACGCGGCTTTCTCAATTTTCAACCCCTCCTAGATTTTTAGACATTAGTATGAATATACTTAAAGAGCAAGCTATAATATATGAAGATTTTCATAAGGATGTTGTCATCAGTTTTGACGAAATGAAAGTTAATTCAGACATCTGTTATGATCGTATTGAAGACAAGTTTAGAGGCCCACATGTGAATGTCCAGGTCATGATTATTCGTAGCCTAACACGGAAATGGAAACAGCCGATTACAGGTACAGTACCTGTTTTGTTGTATTTACTATTTGTTATTCTATTGTTATCACTTAATATTTGACCTTGAATATTTCCATTTTATGTTTATTAATTGGGTTTAGGTCATTCACACTATTAATTTCAAACAAATCAACAAAATGTTTCCTTAAATTTTTGTATATGCAAGTTTTTATATACATCTTTTTATAATGAATAACTATGAATTTACTGTCGATAAAAAAGGTTTTACTGTAAAAAAA
The DNA here is from genome assembly GCA_018207615.1 of Philaenus spumarius. NCBI lineage: Eukaryota > Metazoa > Arthropoda > Insecta > Hemiptera > Aphrophoridae > Philaenus > Philaenus spumarius. The sequence goes on from JAGFPH010001730.1 coordinate 208,178, forward strand.
TTGCACCTCAAGATTCCCTAGAGTGTATATGTAATCTCATGAAAGAGTGTATATTTTCCGTTCACCCAATAGTCATGTAGGGTGATGTTTTTAGGAAGATTGTCACTGGCGAAATCAAATCGCTGCAGAGATGCCGGGCGCTTCGGTGTCAGTGACGTCATAGCCACCAACGACCTGCGCGTGACACATACCGTCTTGTTCTAGTTACCGTGGTTACCACAGGCCATAGAGTCAACGAATTCTTGTAACAGAGAGGAAAAGACACCAAATAATTGCGAGTAGTGTAAACTTAGTAATTTTTTTTATGAGATCAGCTACGTATAGAACTTTTGGAGTTTAAGAAATGCTTATGCAAAATAAATGAAAGGATTGGTGTGGCGTAATCAGTTAACTCTTCGCATGCCTTGCTTATCGGTTAACTTATCACAACAGCTCTTATGTTGGCCCTATCAAATGAATATGTAGCAGTGATGGGGGAAGATATAAACTTGATGATTTTGGTTTGCCTGTGTAGTCCTTATACACAAAATGTCTTCTTTTTGAAATTTGTTTTGGATATTTTGCAAATCACAATTTTTTATTTGCATGAGATAAGCACTCCTCTCCAGTTTGGGCAATGTTTCTACAAAACATATTTTCATCTGTCCATGATAGGCTATATGATTACAAGTTGTTATTTTCGCACCACCTCTTTAATTTCCAGATGAACAGCCCCGAACCTATGCCGAGACCCTCCACCTGCAAAAACCCTCAGTCAGAACCCTCTAACAATAACGGCTTATAATGTAATATAATACAATATAATAAAATTTAATAATTATTTCTGCATATTATTATGTCTAGTCGTGGCGCCTTTTGACACGGTGTAACAAAAACCCTTCGTTGATGAAATATTTTGCATTTTCAAGTCCGAATGTTCAGTCGTTGCTAAAGCCCTGTACAAGCCAGGCCTGTACAGAAAATAATAAATTAATAATAAATTCGAGTTTTTTTCGTGACAAAGTGGGTTTTTGCGATGACAGATGAAATTCTACAATTTTCAACTAGCGCTTGAGCCCAAACGGTTCAAACAAAAAGGACGTAGTTTTGTTCACACCTAAAGACGTGAAGTGTTTACAATCTTCGTGTGTAATTTTAAAACATCGTCCATAATACTGTGTGTCTTTTTGTGTATGTCATGTGTTGTGGGTGTTATTGATTTGACGCGGAATTCATCATTCCTAATATTGTTTTTAAATTTGGGCTACGGCACTTGAACTACGTATTTTAATCTATAAGGTGGGGGAAATCCATTATACATATTAAATATGTTTAAATATGTGATTGTGTGTATATGAACTCCCAAGGATTTTTATGGACATAATTTAAAAAAAAATAATGTTTAGCAAAACTTGTATTGTGGACATAAATGAAACAAATTTATTATTAGCGAATTAAATGATTAAGTCAATTTTGCAATTTTGGGCCTGAGCAACAGTATTTCTTTCTTGCTCTCTATTTGTGTATGCAGGTTTGAGAATTAATTAAGCCTCTTTTTGTTCTTTTAGTAAATGGATTGTATTATGAAGCATGTTCACAATATTTACTCTCAATGTTGCGCAAAATTTCTTTATATAGTTTTTTTTTAAATTTTATTTAGAAAAGGATTTCGTTTTGGGAACAGTTGACCAATCCTTAAAGCATTCCATCGATCTTGAGTAAGTGTTTTCTTACAAAATTTTACTTAATAGATTTTAATTTTTAACAGCAATGGTAGCGAAATTGAGGTTAACTGTAAGGTATCTAGTTCAATACAAAATTATTGAATTTGAACTTATTTTGTAAAACCAGTTGTACAATTGAGTTTATTAAATGTAGACTGTAGGCATCGGTTTATTGTGTACAAGCTCTACAATTTATTAGTAGGATCGACAATCCAAACACATAAGGGTTATAAATCCCACAGTGACCGAAGTTTCACGGATATAAAGCTATTTAGTAGGGTTTTGTTTTATGTAGCAATAAAAGGGATGATAAATGGCTTCTGTTTTCTTCACAAAATGGAGTTTATTTTTTAAATAAAGAACAGATTTTTTCTAATATTTACCACGCACTAGAATTATTGGAAATTTTTTAACTATACATTGTTTAACTTATTGAATTATTAAAATTAAGTAGGCCTATACAATCTGAGAAAATATAATTTCATTCATAAAAACGAAACGGTAATGTTGCAATTGACAGACAATAGTGACCAAACTGGGGTTTGATTTCTAAAAACATTTGTAAAGTAAATAAAGTATAAACTTAAAAAAATTAACTTTGTTTTTCAAGGTAAAGTTTAGTTTAAAACTCCTATAAAAGCAAGCACGTACGTACGTGAGTTACAATATAATATAACAGCTCATTTCACCCATCATCTGTAACACTTAAATAAAACCTACCTAGATTATAATTTTGGGTAATGTTTACAACTTCAATCAATAATAAAGTCTTGAGATTTTTTTTATGAGTCAAAGAACTAATACAGGCTATAATACGTTATAAGATTTGCTTTGAGGTTATACTATGAATATAAATACAACCTATTTTATAAATGTATTCATTTATACAAATTTAAAGAACAGATACGCCTTCGTTTAACTTCGGCAACATTCGTACATCTTCGTATAACATGTAAAAATATTCCATTATTAATAATTTGTTTCATTATAATATTAGTAACTTCTAAATCATTTGATCTATCGTTATAAAATAAAAAGCAATTAAAAGATAATATTTGTATCTTTATTTAGATATTTAATAGCGTATATAAATAAAAAATTTTAACAAACAGGCCTACTGTTTTATAAACGTTATAATTGTACACATTTACCGAATTAAGAATCCAAGTAATGATGTATTCTAATCTGCCTGTGGTTTTCAAGGGGCTTACTAGTAATATATATAATTTTATTGTATCATGGTCGCTATACTTTAGTATACATATATTTTTATATAAAATATTCTGTCATTGTGGAATTTTTTAATTTTTTTATTAAATTTACAAATTAATTGTCAAACTTGTATATAATTTGTTTATATGCCCAATTAAAAATTTTCTATTTAGACTATATTGAAATTTATATAAATGTATGTGTAAATTGTTTTTAACTGATTGTTTTTATATTATAAGTTGATGTTATACATCTGAAAACATTATATTATTTACGTTTTTTTATTTCTAAATAGGATAATCTTTACTTTTTTCCTTTTAAAAATAAACGTATATAAAACTAAATTTAAATAATTTTAAAACTACAATATAAAAAATATGTACCGTTCCCCAGAAGCCACCAACACATGTTTAGACTATCTACAGCCACCGAAACTTCACATACAAATAAACGTATGTAGAAAAGTAATTACATAGTAAAGTCTCGCAATATCATTACTGCATTTTTCAAGATATATGTTCAAAAACCATGCTAAGTCTTTTGCACAAGAACGTAGGCTGTAAATATAAAACAATTATAACCGTTTGAACAACAATTTGTAGTAGAATATGAATATGGTATATGCATAGTATATAGTTCATATTAGTTGTTTAAAATTATAATATAAGTCAAATATAATATTGTTCAAAAGGAATCAATTTATAATTTTTAAAGGAAAGATTTGTCAGCTGTAAACACATTTTTAAAGCTTTGACATTTTCTAAAAATACCGTATTTAAATGACTCTGTTGGCTGAATTGTAAATTTCCACATGTATAAGTTTAAATATTCAAACCAATATCTAAGTATGTTTTAAATTGCAAAGAACATATCCAAATCCAATAAAAAGATTTTTTAGATATTGGAATATTGATTGAAATCAAGTTAACACAACAGAAACCTTTGACTAATTTTTTTGTGCTTTTATGCATTTTTTATTATTTACAGCAACACTAAGCACGACATCTCAAAACTACATAGAAGAAACAAATATCACAGTAAATAAACTGATACTGATACTGATGATGTATATTGTTTTAATTTGAGGTTAAAATTATATTTATCTAACTTTCCTCTTAAACGTTTTATTCGTCAAACCCAAAACTTTATTCATTATGAAGTTTATATTTTTTTGTAAATTCGATATATAAATTGTGCGTTAAGTGTTTTCAAATTGTCAGATATTTACACATATCAGTCAATTCAGATAAAAGCTTTCAAAGGATGATAAAGTGAAAATAAAATATTTCTGAAATGTTTGTTGCTTTTCAGAGGAGAAACAAATATATACAATTATTTGATTTGCGGCAATTTTTGCATCTTTCCCATATTCTTTTCGACAATTTATTCTTATTATGTCCGTGATCTTAGGAATCTTGCCATTTTATTTAGGTAATCTTATAAGGTTACTAGGTGACCCGTACGGCGTTGCCCGTGGTGGTTGATATTTTCAATCTTTTTAACGTAATTGTATTCTTTTTAAGTGTTCAGTCAGTGAGTGGTATTTGGCTTTTATATATATAGATCTTAAATAATAAAAGCACTCTTGTCATAATAATAAAAGATCTGAAATTATGATTTTAGTAAATTTGATCCCACTAAACCCCTCCTAAAATTTCGAAATTTTTCATACCCTTTCTTAGTGAGCACCTATGGCCCTAGAGGAAGCTACATACCAAATTTCATTCCAATCCGTTCAGTAGTTTTGAAGAAATCGTGATTTAATAACTTTTATCCCCAAACCCCTCCTAAAATTTCTAATTTTTTCAAACCCCTTTTTAGTAAGTACCTATGGCCCTAGAGGAAGCTACATACCAAATTTCATTCCAATCCGTTCGGTAGTTTTGAAGAAATCGTGATTTAACAACTTTGACCCCTCCTCCTAAGATTTCGAATTTTTTAAACCCTTTCTTATTGAGCACCTATGGCCCTAGAGGAAGCTACATAGGCTACCAAATTTCATTCCAATCTGTTCGGTAATTTTGGAGAAATCGTGATTCAGTAATTTTTACCCCCCAAGCCTCCCTAAAATTTCCAATTTTTTAAAACCCTTTTTTAGTAAACACTTATGGCCTTAGAGGAAACTACATACCAAATTTCATTCCAATCCGTTGGGTAGTTTTGAAGAAATCGTGATTTAATAACTTTGATCTCCCCAAACCTCCCTTAAAATTTCGAATGTTTTCACACCCTTTCTTATTAAGCACCTATGGCCCTAGAGAAAGCTACATACCAAATTTCATTCCAATCCGTTCGGTAGTTTTGAAGAAATCGTTTTTTAATAAATTTGATCCCCCTGAACCCCCCCTTAAATTTCGAATTTTTTCTAACCCTTTCTTAGTGAGCACCCATGGCCCTAGAGGAAGCTACATACCAAATTTCATTTCAATCCGTTAGGTAGTTTTTGAGAAATCATGATGAGTGAGTGAGTGGTTTTTCGCTTTTATATATAGACTAGGTGACCCGTACGGCGTTGCCCGTGGTGGTTGGTATTTTCAATCTTTTTAACGTAATTATATTATTTTTAAGTGTTCAGTCAGTGAGTGGTATTTGGCTTTTATATATATAGATCTTAAATAATAAAAGCACTATTGTCATAATAATAAAAGATCTGAAATTATGATTTTAGTAACTTTGATCCCCCCAAACCCAGTCTAAAATTTCGAAATTTTTCATACCCTTTCTTAGTGAGCACCTATGGCCCTAGAGGAAGCTACATACTAAATTTCATTCCAATCCGTTAGGTAGTTTTGAAGAAATCGTGATTTAATAACTTTGATCTCCCCAAACCTCCCTTAAAATTTCGAATGTTTTCAAACCCTTTCTTATTAAGCACCCATTGCCCTAGAGGAAGCTACATAAAAAATTTCATTCCAATCCATTCGGTAGTTTAGAAGAAATCGTGATTTAATAACTTTGATCCCCCC